>JAMKCH010042961.1:0-20435 GCA_023653785.1 Ophioderma brevispina
GATTTATTTAGATTTTTATCCAAATTGATTGGTTCAAAAAAATTTGAAAATAAACCAAAAAACTATTACACAGAATCCACTTTGGCGTGGTCACTATTGTTCAGAATAAAGAAGAGTTGTAGGTCATTAACACTGATAGGTCCTCACAACGAAGACTCCAAAAAGGGACAGCATGCAGTGCCAATATTCCATAATATTAATCTATGGAAATCTTCTTAAATCGTAAATATATTTAATCTCCTTTTCGGACCTGTCCTGAAGGTCACATTATCCAGCAGTTCAAAACTCAGGACGACGGGGTTTCTAGAGTTCCCTAGACTACACCAATAATTATTTAACCAATCCAGAATGCCAACTATTTCCAAGTCCTGCTCGCAATATCCACTTTTAGGACCATGGAAGGGGAATCATTGTGATTATCAAACTGAAAATCTTCAAGCGAAAGCAGACACGGGTTTTGATGTGGCAGCAAAATACAAATCCTGGCAACTGCACCGATCTCTCACTTTTGGAGATCAATTCTACTGGCCAAACTTTTTCTCGCAGATAAAGCACTTATATGGAAACTAACCTCTCAAAATCTAAATAGGATAATTACAACAGTATCATGCATAAACATAGCCTAATATGGTACAATTGGATCTCAACTATTTACATCTCTTATGATGTGGGAAATCCCCAGGCAAGTCCCTAGCCATTATGTAGCATCTTCTAGAAAGTCTTGACAATGTTGTAAAAAAATCCACCTTTCAAATTTAGCATTAGGGGAACTCCATTCATCTCTTACATAAAACAAGGTACCTGCCCTGACAGGAATATTTTTCTGGTTGCGTACAGAAACAAAATAATATTTAATCACAAAATGGGTTACTATAACACAAAGTTAAAGCCCGTCTAGCGCCATGACTGTCCCAAGGAGAGGTTAGCTATCTTGGGCATGTCCTCAGAAGGTTTCCATACGGACATGGCAAAGATGGAGGCGGTGCGGCGGGATCGGCTACACGTAAAACACCCACGCAAGTTCATTATGGGTTTTGCCGAGATCTGTACCACTACACCGATTGAAAAGAAAGCTGTATTCGTGTGGACGACGAAGTGTGACAACCCCTTTCGATAAATTGAGAGAAGCTCTGATCAGTGCACCACTTTTGGTATATCCCGAAGTTGAAGGCTAATTCATTTTGGATACGGATTCTAGTGTTTTTTTTCATAGGCTCTGTATTGTCTCGGATACAAGTGGACGAGGAGAATAATAGCTTATGGGAGTAAAGATATGTCTAGGTCAGGGAGGAATTACTGCATCACAAGAAGAGAACGCCTGGCGATCGTAGTATTCCTCAAGAAGTACAGGCCCAACTGGCACGTTGGCTTGAAGTACCGTTCAGCCTCAATATTGAACTGGAATACCACCCAGGGAGACGACATCAGTATACTGATGGCCTTTCATGGTTGCCCTGCTGACAGTGTGGACGATTGGAAGCCACGGAAGCTAAGACGGGGCAGAATATGAGGTAGGCACAGAGGTGGAAACAGAATGCGAACTGATGCGGGACATGGTAAACTTAACGGAAGAATCTGAGCCAATAGAGTCACAACCTCAATGAAGTAAACCAAAGACCCTGGACGGAATGTATGTGAGTTAAGCTGCCAGACAAAGAGAATTGGAACCCTGGGTTTCGCGGATGCAGTGATTACCAATTGCACAATTGAGCCTCAGGTAGAGGAGTCAGGTTGTGTTCATCCGGGGACAGAGCCCGCCCTGTGACTGGAAGCATGGTCAAGCTTTCAAGGTGATGCAAGATACTGAGGAGGATTAGGCACATGTTTTTTTTTTCAGAGTTAAAGGCTAACTCAGAGATTGCCTTAGGATGCCGCCCTCAATTTTCTAACAATTGTGTTTTACATTATGTCGTAATGGTTGGCCACATGCTGTTATATTAGCCTTCATTTTGTGATTAAAAATATTATTTCTCAATTTTATTTGAGAAAAGATTTCTCACGGGAAAAGTACTTTGTTTATATGGAAAAGAGAAAGGGGAATTCCCCTAGTGTTGTTTGTGCAAAACTTGACCATGCGTCTGTTATTTACATCAAGCCAGAGATGAGTGGGATTCCCCGGAATGCTAAACTTAGAAAATGAGCCAACTCGTTTATACATTGAAAGCAAACAGATTACAAAATTTGGGGGTTTCCCATCATGTTATTTATGTAAGATGGTGCAATGCAGATGATATAATTTATGTGAAATCCAATTGGCCGGTGCAAGACTATGTTTATTCATGATGATGATGCTGTAATGATTATTATTAGAGATAGGGGAATCTAGTTGTGAGATCCTTATATATGGAGAGATTGGCGAGGTTAGCTTGGCCAGCAGTAGTAACCAGGAGTTATACAATATAGTTATAGGTAGTTTTGATCTGCAATGAGTGGCAGACCTGTACAGTACAGAGCGAAGCTTTAATTTTAATTATTCTACTGTCGTCTTTGAAGGCAAAAGTGCTGCGAATCAAAATAGGATTCCAAATTGTGGACAGATAGAAATCGTGGTGATTATATGTTGGACTGATATACTGTGGAATATTAGTGTCGTCGAGGAACTTATTCAACCTTGTCGTCTTGAACTGTTGGACAAAAGTTATCTTTAGGATTGAGAAAATTCCCATAGAATATTACCTGAGGATTTACAAGTGTGACTTTGTATACTGTCATTTTGAGGTCTTCGCTGTGAGGACATATCGTTGAACTGCAACGCTTCTTTTAACTCTGGACATTAGTGGACTCTAATAAGTATCATAATCTTAAATCATTGTGTGTAATTTTATTAGATGTATTGTTTTTGGACATACCAAATTCTTGAACCAATCTGAATAAAATCATTAAAACAGTGTTATTATATAAAATTTATATCATTTGTGCACAAGGCTCATTTGTTTGTGTTTAAAGGGTATTTCTGACCTTTGATGTCCATAATGCTAATCACTGTATGAAATAGCTAAGCTCAAATTGATGTTCTTCATTCCGGATCCAGAAATTACTAAATCACAGTTTCCTATATGGTACTCTTGTAGTATACATCAAGGTTTACCACATCAAAACGAAAAATCCAATTCACCTCAAACTTTGGAATTGAGCAGTTCAGGGTACTATCTTTAATTTAGGTAACTATTAAATTTATAAACATAAAATAATATTTCGTTTCGAAATCTCTGATTCTGAAGTGGTGTTGATACTCATCAAAAATAGGGGAAATCTAGTTGTGAGATCCTTATATTATGGAGAGATTGGCGAGGTTAGCTTGGCAGCAGTAGTAACCAGGAGTTTTACACTATATTTTAGGTATTTTGATCTGCATTAAGTGGCAGACCTGTACAGAACAGAGCGAAGCTTTAATTTTAATTATTTACTGTCGTCTTTTGAAGGCAACAGTTGCTGTCGAATCAAATAGGATTCCAAATGTGGACAGATAGAAATCGTGGTGATTAATGTTGGACTGATATACTGTGGAATATTAGTGTCGTCGTCGAGGGACTTATTCCACCTTGTCGTCTTGGAACTGGTTTGAACCAAGTTATCTTAGGATTGAGAAACTTCCCATAAATATTACCTGAGGATTTACAAGTGTGACTTGTATACTGTCATTTTGAGGTCGTCGCTGTGAGGACAATATCGTTGAACTGCACGCTTCTTTTAACTCTGGACATTAGTGGACTCTAATAAGTAATCATAATCCTTAAATCAATTGTGTGTAATTTTATTAGATGTAATCTGGTTTTTGACATACCAAATTCTTGAACCAATCTGAAAAATCATTAAACAGTGTTATTAATTAAATTTCTCTCATTTGTGCACAAGGTCATTTGTTTGTGTTTTTAAAGGTATTTCTGACCTTGATTTACATAATTCTAATCACTGTATGAAATAGCTTGAGCAACTGGATGTTCTTCATTCCGGTCCAGAAATTACTAAATCACAGTTTCCTATATGGTACTTTGTAGTATACATCAGGTTTACCACATCGAAACGAAAATCCAATTCACCTCAAACTTTGGAATTGAGCGTTTCAGGGTAACATCTTTAATTTCGGTAACTATTAAATTATAACCATAAAATAATATTTCGTTTCGAAATCTCTGATTCTGAAGTGGTGTTGTGATACTCATCAAAAATCATGGCATTACCATCGTTCAACTTGAAAATGAATTAGGTTCTTCCATAGGGAGAGAGAATGCTTCTCAATGATATACTGAAATGGTGCAATATTACGCATTCATATGGTTGGCATTGGAAGACTGCGTGGGACAACCAGAATTTGTTTTTTGTGCTCTATTTCCTATTTTCCCTCCAAAACATAAAGCTCTTCAAAAAAGTGTTTAATCTGTTGGATGATTTTTTAATTCGGCGGGTTCCTTATACCTCTGGAGCAATGGTTGGTATATAGGGTCATGCAAACGTACCAAACAAAAGTTTTCCCACCCTCGTGTGTCCGTTTCTCTCTTAGTTTGAGTAAGGCAACAGGTATGAAATTAGTCACTATAATTGCCACCGGATGTCATGGGAACACACATAATCATTGCCCAAAAAATTAATCTGTGGATACATGTTGTTTCGTAAGGCTTACTTTTATACTCTGCTCAATGGTTTCTTAAGTCCTTGCCACACGAGATCCCAATGGGTTTCGTTGATCTGATCGATGAGCTACGTGAGTTTCACCCACAGCAATGTCCATTTTCAAAACTGAAATTTGCTTTGCCTGATATTAAGGCCGTACGGGATGCTGTTTTTCTTTCTGTATTTTGATTCCGTTATGATTATCTCATTAAAATCAACTTGATTATCTTGTCTTCCTCCTCCGTAACGTTTGTATTGTCATGGTGGCAATTATATTACTCGTATTTCATCTTCTATTTTTTTATCATTGTCAAACATCTTCATCAAGATTTCCGGCAGATGTTTGATATTTTCACTATTGGTGATATTACGATGTTAATTTTCATCTTATTGAAAGGAAAGAGTCCCCGACGACAGAATCTTAGGGGAAATAAGAGGGCATGCAGGAGGTAGCAGAAACATGTTAGATATGTGTTGCTCGTTACCCAGAGAAAATATTACGTAAAAATTACACAGAGCTATTGAGAGTATAAAACTACTCATAATATAATAATTAGCAGGGACATAATGGCATGAAAAAAATTGACATACTGACAAGAACCCTACTGAAATCACTTCCCCACGAGTTTGAAAACAATTTGGATGTTACATTCTCTGTCAAAACAGTAAAAAACAGGAGAGTTCCAGGGGGGAGGGTGGCAGTTTGTGGCAAATTCTGGAACAGAAAATCAAGATGTTCACATCCCTTAAAAGCATTCAGACCGTGATTCAAGCATTGTACTTCAGGCTAGTGAGATTCTTGATCTGGCAAGTGAAATATGGATTAGCCGATTAGCTATCTACAATTATACATATGGTCTGTGAGCGACATGACAACATGCTTTTCAAGTTTGGTAAATGCTGCAGTAATGTCAGCGTCCTTGTTCCAGAAATTGCACAACTGCCACCATCTCCCCTGGAACTCTTCCTGTTTTTACGTTTTTTACAGAATGTAAACATCTAAATTGTTTTCAAACTCGTGGAAGTGATTTCAGTAAGGGTCCATTTCATTATGGTATTTTTTTTTTCCATGCCATATGTCCCCCCGTCTAAGTATAACTTCACCTACAATTTAGTACCTTTGACCTAACCACATGAATTAAAGCACAGAAGGCAGAAATTTGTTTGTTTAGGGCAATCATAAATCTAAGAAACAAGTCCATTTTATATTAAAATAAATTCAACGGGAAGGTACAAAAATCAAGATTTAAAACGAACTTCCGCACTCAACGCATCCCTTTTCCTTAAAGCTCTTGTTGTGTACATTTCTGCAAGATCAGCCGAACTACATCATCTTGAGGAGTCCTGCTTGGTTATAGCGCGGCAGCTCAACAGCGCCAGCATACCAAACAGTGCAAATTCGCCTGATAAACTTTTATTTACAATTCCATATCATTTTTATTTCACAAAAAACAACCAATTCCATCGGAAATGGTGTGTCTGATATAAATAAAAACTCGATTTGTTTTTTGCGCTAAATCAATTGCTAGGTCTCGATCAGACAAACTGCGAAGCATTAGTTCTGGCGGGCCCACGTATATGGCAAGCCAGTAAGGATCATAACGATTGCCACACGCGTTGTGAGAAAGTCACAACGCTTTGCGACATTTGGCAACGCGTTGTGGTGTCGGCCATCAAAATCATGAATTTATGTGACCTATTTACAAAAGAGACCCACAACACGTTGCACGTTATCTGGCAACGCGTTGTGGAATCTAGCAACTAGCAACGCGTTGGCGTCAATACTTTTATGCCTCATGGCCTTCACACCGCGCGTTGTAAAGCCTTACAACGCGTTTTGAAATTCAACAACGGTTTGCCGGATACTTGCACGGGGCGCTGCGGATGCGCGAGCCTTTACAACGCGTTGCAGCTTCACTATTCGTTGGAAGGTTCCACAACGCGGTTGCGAGTCCCACAAGCATCAGGGTCTAACTTATTGCTGCAAACGCGTTGCGACATTCCACCAACGCGTTCCCAAAATATTAAATGCTATGGGTCACAAAGGGCAAACGTGCGAAGCAATTAGTTCTTGCAGGCCCACGTGTATGGGCAGCGGTGTCGGCCAATCCAATCATGAATTTCTGCGGAGTATTTAAAAAAATCTGCCCCACGCGTGGTAAGCCTTACACCAAACCAACGCGTTGCATGCGTTGTGGGCTCTAATTTTGAATAGTCACAAAATTTAGCATTTCGGATTGGCCGACACCGCAACGCGTTGCGACTTTCGGCAACGCGTTGAGACTTTTCAGAACCATTTGGGGCAATACGTGTGGCCCTATGGCTTGTGGAACCTTCGCAACCCGTTGTGAAGGCTTGCAAAGCGTTTTGAGTTCCACACGCATTGCTAGATGCTTTGCAACGCGTATGTGAGCCTATTTTGAAATACGTCAAGAAATTCACCATTCTAATTGGTTGACAACAAACAACCGCAACGGGTTGAGCAATTTTTGCCAACCGTTGGTACTTTTTCACCCCGCGTTTGCGGCAATAATGATGTCATTTATGGCTTGCAATACACGTGATGCCAGGCAAAATAACGTTTCAAATCACTTCATCTAAGTTATATCATTCTGGCATGAGACTCCAGAGTATTGAAAAAATATGTATAAAGCAGCTACCCATTAGAGTCCTGGTCATAACGTTGGTATAGTATTTTGTGATATATTACCCCATAGGCAGACCCGTGTCACCCACGGTTGCTCTGTTGTGTTTTTTCATTCCAGCTCTAGTATTATTGAGGTGTAAATAAAGAATTTCCTTTTCTCTCGAATTATCTTTTACTTTGATAGAATATGGAAATGATAAAACAAAAAAAAAAAAAAAAAAAAAAAGACGGAAAAAAAAAACAAAAAAAAAAATTTGTCAATTTTCGCTCATCAGCCCTTAGTGCCAAGCAATGGTTTTGTACGGAGCTGGTGTGGGAAACCTGGGGACATTAGCTGGCCTTTCTAGGTATTGTGCGATGTACATGTATTTGGGGGACATTCGATATTCCGACTTCATTGCTCCAAAAGGGTTTTTCCTTTCCTTCTCCGAACGGTAATTACTCCGAACACACTGTTCTATGGAATCTCATAATTCCGAAAGGTTTATGTTCCGAAGGGTCATTAGTCCGAAATTCATTACTCCGAAAGGTCATTTCTCCGAATAAAGAATCTTATACTTCCGAAGGTTTTTATCTCGATCGATCAGTTCTCTCCGAAGGGTCATTGCTCCGACAGATTTTTCTTCCGAAGGTCTTTAATTCCGAACATGAAATAAGTGTCATTAATCCGAAAGTATTTTGATCCGAAAGGTTTTTTACTCCGAAAGGTCACTATTCCGAAAGGTCGTTTCCCCGAATTTTCAAATATCGACCTTTCGGAACAAACCTTTCGGAGTAAAAAGCTATTTTTTTTATTTCATAGGTTTTTTCTCATTTCCTTGAAATCCCTAGGGCTAAATTGTGTTTTGCTTTTGGCCTGTTTACGTGCGAAAACGTGCTCTCCCCAATATTTAATTTTCCATATTAAAATCACGTTTTTTTTAGTGTCTCACATAAAACGGCTTGAAATATCTGCGCAAAACTCCCAGGTTTTGGGGTGAATGCCATTCTATCAAGATTAAATCGTTATACACTTAAATCCGGGTTATCCCCTTAACTTTAAAATGATGTCTAAAATTCTTAAAAACCGTAAATGACCTCTCTAAGTCAAATCTAATGAAATATAAAATTGGTTTTTACTCCGAAAGGTTTTTATTCCTAAGGTCGATATTTTCCGAAAATTCGGAGAAACAACCTTTGGAGTACTGACTTTTCGGAGTAATATCCTATGAAATAAAAAAAAAGGTTTTTACTACACATCCGAAAGGTTTTTATTCCGAAGGTCGTATTCCGAAAATTCGGAGAAACGACTTTCGGAGTAATGCCCCTTCGATAAAAACCTTTCGGAGCAATGACCCCTTTTTTCCGATTTCGGAATAAGACCTTTCGACCAATTGCCGTTCGGATTAATTTACCAATCGGAGAATCGTCTTGTCGGAGAAAAAAACATTCATAAGTACATACCTTTCGGAATAAATACCTGTCGGAGTAATATCTTGCGGAACAAAAACCGTGTCGGATAAATGACACGTCGGAACATCGACCTTCACCCGTATTTTCAGAAGATAGGACATTTATTGAAAATACAAAACGGCTACAACCTCAAAATATAATTTGACATTTTAAATAACATACTAAATCAAGAGTCGACCAACCGGAAAGCTGTGGATAGGGGGCAAGGTTACGCAGGGGGTTTAACATGTGAAAATAGTCTGACTGTGTAAAACAAAACACACCACCATGTTCATCACGTTTCAACGATAGTTTGCCCTATCTGCGGGATGTAGTTTGATAGTTTGTACTTACATGTTTTTTTAATGTTCTTGTTTTGATGTGATGTGGAAATAAAAATAAATATGAATATGAAAATAGTTGTAAGGCAAAATAACTTCAAAGTCACAATGGGCTAAAATGATTAAGACCAAATCAGCTTCCTTATGGGTAAACAGAACGATTTTTCAGCAGACGACGAAAATGGCTTTTAACACAAGAACACACACTCCGTATGCATGTTTCTCACGCTATGCATACTGTTTGACCGGTCTATAACCTTTGTGGTTTTAATATCAGTGAGAACAAGTCAAAAATATTCATGTAATATACACATTTGTTGATTAAAGTTATGGAAAACTTAAAAGTTGGCCTACAAATTACCTGGATGTCTTGATCCTCATATCAATGTCCCTATCTTTTGGGTATGTTATTTTTATGTGTAAAATATATTTATGTTCTTCCAATGGCCTAGACTATCATTTGAGAGCAAATTGAAGAAATTTCATATTTTGTGAAAATGTGCCAGTGCCGCTTTAATACCCATGGGTAAGTAAAGTAAACTAAGTTGTTTTGAAAATGTGCCAGTGCCGCTTTAATACCCATGGGTAAGTAAA
This sequence comes from Ophioderma brevispina, assembly GCA_023653785.1. Classification (NCBI taxonomy): domain Eukaryota; kingdom Metazoa; phylum Echinodermata; class Ophiuroidea; order Amphilepidida; family Ophiodermatidae; genus Ophioderma; species Ophioderma brevispina. Next base: position 9,625 of record JAMKCH010042961.1, read on the forward strand.
GTAAACTAAGTTGTTTTGTAAATATGTGCAAGAGAAAATGATCAAATGTAGTCTATACCAAATAACCCATGAACGAATCGTCGTTATTGCTGTGAAATAAACACGATTCGAACTTCAGAGACAAAAGTACGTATACTAGTTATCTTAGTCTCAGTCACATGTATGATGTTTTAATTATTCTTTCCATCCAGAGACCCTGACTAGTCTCATCTAAAGCAAGATCGAGTTAGAGTTAAAAAAAAAAAAAAAAAAAAACATCAAGGCGTTTCTGATGCGCTCATTGCATCGCGCGCGCCGAATAGCACAGACGCCTATTGCGTAATACGCGAAATTACCCGCCCTTTTGCAGTTCAGCCCATGTGATTGTTTTTGGTCAAAAATACGTAATATAGTAAAAGTAAAATGAACAAAATATGAGGAAAAAATAAATATATATAGATTCTGTTAAAATATATGGAAAGAAAATATGTTAATGCCATTAAACATGAAAAAAAAACTAAAAACTGGCCATTTGACTAAGTTTCTGACTTAACAGCCACCTTAACACAAGAACACGCACGCCGTATGCATGTTTCCCACGCTATGCACACTGTTTGACCGGTCTATAACCTTTGTGGTTTTAATATCAGTGAGTACAAGTCAAAAATATTCATGTAATATACACATTTGTTGATTAAAGTATGGAAAACTTAAAAGTTGGCCTACAAATTACCTGGATGTCTTGATCCTCATATCAATGTCCTTATCTTTTGGGTATGTTATTTTTATGTGTAAAATATATTTATGTTCTTCCAATGGCCTAGACTATCATTTGAGAGCAAATTGAAGAAATTTCATATTTTGTGAAAATGTGCCAGTGCCGCTTTAATACCCATGGGTAAGTAACGTAAACTAAGTTGTTTTGTAAATATGTGCAAGAGAAAATGATCAAATGTAGTCTATACCAAATAACCCATGGAACGAATCGTCGTTATTGCTGTGAAATAACCACGATTAGAACTTCAGAGACAAAAGTACGTATACTAGTTATCTTAGTCTCAGTCACATGTATGATGTTTTAATTATTCTTTCCATCCAGAGACCCTGACTAGTCTCATCTAAAGCAAGATCGAGTTAGAGTTACCCTATACCACACTACGGTTTGGTTTGGTAGGGACGTGCCTCCGAGAGTCTGGAAGTAGGACCCATAGCTATGCCATTTTTGTCAAAAAAGAGATCCATAGCTATACCACAGATGCAAATTTTGGGCCAAATTTAACCCAAAAATGTCCCTTTCTTCCTCAAAATTGACATTTTAAGCAAATCTGGACAATTTTGACTTCAGATTGAGAAAACTTGACTATATTATTTTCTACAATTTTTAGAAAAAAATGGCTTCCGATTGAGAAAATGTATTAATTAAATTTTGAAAAACGACCCATTGCTTTACAAAAATTGGCATGAAAAAAGGGTCATTGATATACCAGAAGGCTATAAATGAGACTGATGTCTGTGGCAAATCCCCGTATGGTAATTTGTGTTGAGAATCACCCCCGGCCTATACCCAATCCCCATACATCGTGGCTGCTATTAATGGCCATTTGTGGGTAAACCATATTGTGTTACACAGTTTGTTAAAAAATATGCAAGACAAAATTTGTGATTTTCTTCATTTATATGATGCTTTATCCTTTTCAAACAGACCCTGAATAGATAGTCTAAAGCAAGATCAAGTTAGAGTTATCCCTACCCAGACAAAATTGCAATTTTCTCAATAAAAAAGTGCCAGGACATGGAAACATTGTTACTGCTGTCACTTAGCTAAGATTCATAGATGTTATATTCTTGTTCAACCAATAAGTTCACATAATCTTTAAGTGTTCTAAAACAACACTGTTATCTCAATTTAGCTTTTTCTTTGACTAAACCTGTTTTCATTGAACATTGATCATTATTTTCATGGTCTTAAGAGTATAGCGTTTATGCAATAAACTAACCACTTTGGCATATCATACTGGAGGACAGACATCCACTTGCTGAGTATAGGTCCCTTGATCGATTCCACAATTATCATGTGTTATAATGGTTCATCACCACATTATCATTACATTATACTGGGAAATCCTGTCACAGACCTCTTGGAGAAAACTGTTAAGATTGATGCATGGGTTCATTCATAGGTGTATATGACGTTGTATTGCATACGCTCTCTAAGTACATAGCGCATCTATATTACTGAAATTTTCAAATTTTGTGTCCAGAATGGGGCACTGTTTTCATTTTAGCTGGAAGATGTCATTTTAAAGACCAGAAAGTCTTTTTGATGCCAAAAGACCAAGACGGGAAACCAATTTTAAACTCTGTGCAGTATGCCAATAGTCCCAAAGTGATGATCTACTTGTTACAGAACCTAATTCAAATTATACACTAAGCTTTGAGTTTTGCTCATGAACGTGGGTACTGGCAGTATGGAGATGGAGAATATCCTGATATCAGCAGCAGGTCGCAATCACACCCCCACACGCACACAAATCCCACAAAAGGGCCTAAACGTCCACTTTTTGTTCATTTTGTCCATAAAATGGTCCAAAGTGTAAAGAAATTTGACAAGAAAGTCCACTTTTAGTGATGAGATGTTCAAAAGGACCATTTTTCGGAGGGTTAGTCTGCTTTTACCAAAAAGTCCACATTTTCAAAGTCCCGCACCCCCAAACAAGGAGTTTCAAAACGGTACCGTAAACAAGTACAAGTAATTTGATCGATCTAAAAAGCACCCCTAAACAAGTATGGTAAGTGTAAAATCCTACCCTTAACAAATAATTGGCAATATTTGACCCCTAAGCAAGTAGAAATTTGTTTCTTTGTAGGCTATACTGAATAGTTCATTTACGCAAAATGAGCCGAATACGATACAAACCCAAAAATTCCCAAATCGTACCCTAATGTAAGTTCAAGTGTGAAAAGTATACACCCTTTTTTCCAGATTTCAGTGTTTTTGCTATCCTTTCCATGTTCCGTATCATGCACAATCTTGAAAAAATACCCCTTTTACGTGTTACTTTGGTCGCGCATGATATCCCCTTGCCAATGACCAGTGACCCCCGGCTCTGGATGGAAAGAATAATTAAAACATCGGACATGTGACTGAGACTGAAAAGATAACTTTTTTTCTTTGTAGTCCAAATGTGGTTGTTTCACGGTTATAACAAAAATTCATTCCATGGATTTGGTATATATAGACTACATCAACTCTTGCACATTTTCATAAAACAAATTGGTTTACTTACTTACCAATGGGCATTAATAGCAAGGCATTTGGGGTTGTGTAGGTTTCATTATACATTGTGCAATAATATGAGGCCTAACTCTTGCTTTGGACAAGATTGGGGTCTGAATAACCAGCAAAATTTCTGCATATCAATATTTTCTACATTAGCTTTTTTGCATATAACAAGAAAACAAAAGCTCAAGGTACAAAATAAATATCATATACATTAATCCTTGTGAAATTTGCCACATTTTGGTACCAAGGTCAATATACTTAGGACGATGTATGACCGCTTTGACCTTTGACCTCGTCTGAAGGTCACTAAAGGTCACCGAAAAAATGGCAACATCGCTTTTCTGAATAGTCAGACCCAGTAGAATACATTTATAGTGGTTGCCAACAATTAACATGAACTTCATAAACTCACTCTCTGGAGAACATAGGCCCCTCCACTATACGTTGTGTTCGTGAAAGTTTGCTGTTGAACTTTACTATTTTTTAACTTTGAACTTTTAAAACTGAACAAAAGTTGGATTTGGGGAATTGTATTGGAACTTGTTTTGGACTGCTATAGTGGAATTTGTGTTTAATCAGTAAGCTTCTTAAAACATAATAATCATTAAATTGGATGAGTACTTTCGTATGATACACAAAGATACTGGACTCGCTGTGAGTTTCAAAAATATGGTGCTCGACTTAGCCTTGCACAATATTTTTGAAACTCACAGCGGGTCCAATATCTTTGAGTACCATACTCAATTAATCCAATTTTATTAGAAACTTCAAACTTGGTATGTGTGTTGTGTTGGGCACTTATGTTCTAGTTTGTTACATGAAAAGGCTCAAAAGAGGGGTATCATCCGATAAGAACAACAGCAATTGATTATTTCTTGAGTAAAGATATGTTTTCAGTAAATGTTTGAACCTAGCTAGTCAACGACCCATGTAGCCTCTCTGATCTCAACGAGAGGCGCATTGGAATACCCATAGTAATTAGCTAAGTAGCTAGGAGCTGGATTATGGAAGCATTTTTTACGTACAGGAAAAACACATCCTTTGACTGAAAGCCAATGCAAGGGTCCATAAATACAGCAGAGGATTGGTCCAGGTGCTTGCGATCCTTCTCCAAGCAATATCGAGTTGGCATTAAGCCCGGTGTAAAGAAACTGAGAGTCCTACCTATAAAATTGTCCGGTAGGACAGCAGGTTTCAGAGACTAGGCGTCCTACGGACGCCCAGTCTCTGAAACCTGCTGTCTGTCCTCCGGACACCCAGTCTCATGGGGGAAACCTGCTTTCCCCCCCACCCCCCACCCGTCCCCGACACTCTCTCTCTATAATGTTGTCCTCCTTCGACACTCCTCTATACCCGTTGTCCCGTGGGACCAATCGTCGTTGTACCATACTGTCTTAGGACACTCTCTCTCTCTCTCTGATATTAGCTGTCCTATCTGACTATGCTTGAAGATATAGGTGAATTATAGCTGTAATCTAAGCACATTACCAGACGAAGGCATTTATTGAATTAAACTAGCAGCCCGATTTTCGATCAGTCCCCTGCGTGTCAGCGTAAGACCTTCAGACATACCAAAGAAGTATAGTGTGACATAACTGGTATTTGTGTTAGCTCTTATTTATAGGTGTGATTAATCACGGGTTCGAATCCTCCATCATGGCTCTACTTTCCCTTCACCCGTTGTTTGAAATATTGAGTATAATATCTGATTTTTTTGCCCCTCACGTGTGGTTGATATATTATTTGTTTGTTTCTTAATTATCTTGATGATTTTCGATGATATACTTATTACTTTTATCATTAAGTGTCATTATGACATGCATTGCATTTTACCAACCCGCTTTCAAAGATTGCTATCAAAATAAGCTTTATTTGAAAGTGACCAAAAGCATTGAATATATTATTAATCTTTTCCTGGAGATTTGCCAGCGCACGATAGTGTGAAAAAAAACCCCATGTGGCTCTTGGCCGGATTCGAACCGGCGGACCTTCGTATTACATGCACGACTCTCTAACCGCCTGTAGCTATCAAGCTGGGTCTTGTAAGAAAGAGCTCTTCTAACCGACCCCTCTTGATAGCTCATCGGTTAGAGCGTCGTGCATTGAATCGGGTCGCCGGGTCGAATCCGGCTAAGCGCACATGGGGTTTTTTTTTCACACTATCATGCGCCTGGCCATCTCTAGAGAAAGATTAATAATATAACATCCTTAGTCTCCCTGGAGAACTAAGTAGTTTAAATTTCATTCAATTACAAAGCATGTTTGCCATGCTCAATTTTTAGGGTTTGTTAAAATTCCCAATTAAAATGGCCATCATACAAAAGTATGAAACGGTCTGGATGACATATTTTCTCATGCACATAATGTCCAGTCCTGTTTTTTAAAATGGGCCATTTTTTCAAACATGTGAGTGCAACACTCACAATAAAGTAAAACTCTGATTGAGCTGGGTAAACTTTTTTTAAAATTTAATTCAGCAGACAGTGTTCTTTTGTTATTTTGTGTGTATGTTTCACCATTTATGTTTTATTTTGTGAAGTCAAAATTTGAAATAAGTCCGGCTGCCTCCAAGTTTTGGGCTAGGTTTTTTCATTTTTCAGCTTAAATTGCTTAATGGACATCATAAGAAAAGGTGTCACTGTGGGGAAATTCCCCATGTCCGTTTTTTATGGCTTGGGCTCTTTGGTTTTCAAAATGCCGTCAAAATCCCGAAAACGGACTATAACAATGAATATTTTCCATAAATGGCTGCAACATTGAAGTACATGTTATTAAATACTTAGGCCAAAAAACGTTGTCTCACTTCCCGCGCGCAATAACTTATTTAAAATTGAATTTAGCTCATAGCTCTATGCGGCGAGGGCGATTTTACACTTTTTTTACATTTTATTTTTTTTTTATTTAAAGGCGATACTCAGTACTTTTCTTTGACACAACTTGTGTCCTCAATTTGGACAATAAAACATAAGAAAGTGGAACTAAATAACTCTCTAATGTCGTTTACTTCATTTGTGAAGTTTGTTTAAAATAAATGCCTTGAAAGCAAATAAGTAGTACATTGGAGTGGCACATATTGTGTATTTCCAAAACACCATGGCGCCAATTAAAGCAAAAACTCGCATAGGTCCTAGCTGTGTTTTTAATAAAAAAAACACGTCAACAGCACATAGCTTTTAAGACAAAAGAGCGGATACAATTTGTTTTGGTTCTTGGACTTATTGCAAGATCAAACAGTCTCAATAGGCTGTCCCCCCAACATTTGAAAACAACAAACAAAAAGCGGTCCTCAACTCAACACTGATCTGGTGCAAAAATGCCCTTTCACACTTAGGCGTCTGTACCTGGTATCGTTGTTCCTGATTTATATACTTTGTACCATGTGATTTTGGTATTTTTCATTTTCATTTTTTTAATTTTTTTATTTTTTTAGTGAAAAAAAAACCCTTTGGTGTTATGTCTCAATTTCGCTTTTCATGGAATGGGTCACTTTTTCAAAATACCTTTCAAAATGTCAAAACCACTAATTCTTAAGTACCTAAAACTAAAAATGAACTATCTTAGTCAGGGGCGGTTTGTCTCCTACTTCATGTTGTGGCCAAATCCAGAGAATCACCTTGCACTTGTTTATGAAATCCATTGCTTTTTTTCGTTTTGTGACCACCTTAGGCCAATTCCACAACAAGTTGGAAGAGTTCTCTGGGATGGGTCCTTAAACTCTAAAACTCAATATCAAATTTTGGTCCAACTTATTAAGTATAATACACACATTGACAACGTCCCAACTCTGTCCCCTGCGAGCTCATGTCCTATCCTGCCTTATGGGGTTTCGTTTGCTGGACATATGGCTGATATTGGCATGAATGTAGGTAGGACGGTCCTGACCTTTGTTTGCAGCGGTTCAGAGTGACCCAAAAGGTTAAAGGTCAGCTAAAGGAGTCAATTTGCCTAGAAATGCACTATGACCACCAAATTTGTCAAAAGGACCTGAACTAGACAAACCCATCTGAGGTCCAAGGTCATATACATGGATCAAAGGTCGCAAACGGGGAGAAAATGCATTAGTTTATATAGATCGATTTGCAGCAAAGGACACACACTCTTCGTTATAGACCTAGCCGGTCAACCCAGTTCAACGAAGTAGCTCAGAAGTTTCTCAAATACAATACACAAATGGTTTTAAATCATATAAGCAGTAGCATTGGCTATTTTCCATTCGTTCGTGACATCCTGCAAGTTCTCAGGACTGCGTCCTCATCTAGCTTCTCCGTACCCACCATTGATGCGATGCTAACAGATCAGTATCCAATGTCCCATAACCAGCATTATTCTAGGGGCAACCACTGCTGAAGTCCTCATCATTCTCTGCCTAAACCTTTGACGCAATCAATAGTCCATACTTGATTCACGTCTCTCGATGTACATTTGTATATACCACAAATCTCGGAGAGTCTTAATCCCGCATCCCCCTACACTTTTAGGTAATTTAAACAATTCTAATTTATTAACAGAAGTAACACATCGGCCCTACATAATTATAATGATCTAATTGTTCCTATTTTCGCTATGTAAAGGCCTAGATCTCACCATCATCATCATCATCAATCATATCATCATCATCATCATCACAGCATCACATCATCATCCATCATCATCATTATTTATCATTATCATAATCATCGTCATCTTCACGTCATCGTCACGTCATTGTTATGTTTGTTGTTGTTCTTGTTATTATTATTATTATTGGAGGTAGGTACAAATGTATGAATGCAAACTCAAAGATTCGGAAAATGTGTTTCATTCTTTCGTAGCCCAATGTTTCTTCGTTCCGAAAGTTTTTTTTGTAAACGCAGTCAATGTGACATTTCCAGGTAATAGTTTCACTCACTTAACAGACCAAATACACTTTTGTAATGATTCACTCTCCGTCTAAAGGCTTGTCTTTAGGACGTTGAAAATTTTTTTCTGCAACTGACCGATGCCCATGCAAGGATGTGGTAGCTTTTTGTTTGATTTAGCGACTCATCCTCCATAATACTCAGAGACCAACCAGACCAATTTAAAACCTAGGACAAAATAGGACCGCAGTTGGAAAAAGCTTGTTGTCTGCTCTGCAGTCGGAAGATGATGATGATGACTTATAGACTAATGTATAAAATCACGTCAATATTTGCCAAATAATAACTGCATCACGTTACACCGAAATATTGAACTTGGCATTCGTCGGACTTCCATATTTAAACCTTGGTGTCAGAGGGACTCTTAGATTTAAATCTTGGTGTCCAACGGACTCTCACACTTAAACGTTTGTGTCCGACGGACAAAAAACGTTTACAAGACAAAGTCCTATAGGACACCCCATTTTAAAACCAGGAGTCCTAGGACAATGAAACGTAGAACTTAGTGTCCGTCGGACTCTCAGACTTAAACCTTGGTGTCCGACGGACAAAAACAACTTATTACATACAGTTCTATGGGACGCCCCATTTCAAAACCAGGAGTCCTAGGACAATGAAACGTTGAAATTAGTGTCCGTCGGACTCTCAGACTTAAACCCTAGTGTCAGACGGACAAAACGACTTATTACACACAATCCTATGGGACGCGCCATTTCAAAACCAGGAGTCCTAGGACAATGAAAAGTTTAAATTAGTGTCCGTCGGACTCTCAGACTTAAACCCTAGTGTCCGACGGACAAAAACAACTTATTACACACAGTCCTATGGGACGCTCCATTTTAAAACCAGGAGTTCTAGGACAATGAAAAGTTTCAATTATTGTCCGTCGGACTCTCAAGACTTAAACCTTAATGTCCGACGGACAAAAACAACTTATTACACACAGTCATATGGGACGCTCCATTTTAAAACCAGAAGTCCTAGGACAATGAAACGTTGAACTTAGTGTCCGTCGGACTCTCAGACTTAAATCTTAGTGTCCGATGGACAAAACAACTTATCACACACAGTCCTTTGGGACGCTTTATTTTAAAACCAAGAGTCCCAGGACAATGAAATATATTACTCGGCATCCGTCGGACTCTCAGATTTAGACTTAAACGTCCGACGGACAAAACACAAATTATAACACACAGTCCTATGGGACGTTCTAATTTAAACCCAGGAGAATGATACATAAACTTAGTATCCGTCGGACTCTCCGATTTAAACCTTAGTGTCCGACGGACTCTGACACTTAAACTGTAGAGCCCGGCGGACAAAAAACGACTTATAACCAACAGTCCTATGGGACGATCCATTTTAAAACCAGGGGTCCTAGGACAATGAAACACAGGAATTAGTATCCGTCAGACTCTCAGATTTAAACCTTAGCGTCCGACGGACACTAAAATGACCGGACGCTCTAAAATATGACACCGGTGTCATATTTTAGAGCGTCCGGTCGTTTTAGTGTCCGTCAGACTAAGTTCTATGTTTCATTGTCCTAGGACTCCTGGTTTTAAAATGGAGCGTCCCATAGGACTGTTGGTTATAAGTCGTTTTTTGTCCGCCGGACACTACGGTTTAAGTGTCAGAGTCCGTCGGACACTAAGGTTTAAATCTGAGAGTCCGACGGATACAAAGTATTATGTATCATTGTCCTAGGACTCCTGGTTTTAAATTGGAACGTCCCATAGGACTGTGTGTTATAATTTGTGTTTTATCCGTCGGTCATTTAAATTTAAATTTGAGAGTCCGACGGATGCCGACTAATATATTTCATTGTCCTGGGACTCGTGGTTTTAAAATGGAGCGTCCCATAGGACTGTGTGTGATAAGTTGTTTTTGTCCGTCGGACACTAAGGTTTAAGTCTAAGAGTCCGACGGATACCAAGTTCTATGTTTCATTGTCCTAGGACTCCTAGTTTTAAAATGGGGCGTCCCATAGGACTGTGTGTGATAAGTTGTTTTTGTCGTTCGGACACCATGGTTTGAGTCGGAGAGTCCGGCGGATGCCGAGTAATATATTTCATTGTCCTGGGACTCCTGGTTTTAAAATGGAGCGTCCCATAGGACTGTGTGTGACAAGTTGGTTTTTTTGTCCGCCGCACACTAAGGTTTAAGTCTGAGAGTCCGTCGAACACTAAGTTCTACGTTTCATTGTCCTAGGGCTCCCATAGGACTCTGGGGTTATAAGTTGCTTTTTGTCCGCCGGACACTAAGGTTTAAGTCTGAGAGTCCGTCGGACACTAAGGTTTAAATCTGAGAGTCCGACGGATACCAACTTCTATGTTTCATTGTCCTAGGACTCCTTGTTTTAAAATGGGGCGTCCTATAGGACTTTGTCTTTGTCGGACACAAAGGTTTGAGTGTGAGAGTCCGTTGGACACCAAGATTCAAATCTAATAGTCCGTCGGACACCAAGGTTTGAATATGGAAGTCTGACGAATACCAAGTTAAATATTTTGGTCTAACGTGATGTAGTTATAATTTTGCAAATATTTACACTGGCTTAACTACAAATTTAATGTTCATGTGATTTTATACATTGGTCTATAAGTCATCATCATCATCTTTCGGCTGCAGAAGCAGGCGACTACAAGCTTCTT
>JAMKCH010042962.1:0-13081 GCA_023653785.1 Ophioderma brevispina
ACATCTTAATCCCCTATTGTGCAATCACTAGGTGACCTTGCAAAAAACAAACTAGGGGAATCCCCTGCTCTCTTTTTTATATAAAACAAAGTACTTTTCCAGTTGAGAAATCTTTTCTCAAAAAAAAATTGAGAAATAATATTTAATAAAATTTTGAGGGGTAATATAACAAAAGAGAAAAGAGGGTTTAAGAATCAACTCTAAAAGCGGCGCGGCGGCGCAATAAAACATATTCAGTATATGGGGGTTTCTGGGAAAGTGCACGGCTGAAAACTTTTGTCAGGATTCAGCCTTTGGCAATGGTATTGCCTTCAATTGGACAAATGTTAGTGATGGGTATTAGGATTAGGTTAGGTAAGGTTAGTGTATGATTTGCATTGATGGTCAACGATCCGAAGAACCTGCCACAAAGAGTTCACACTAAGGGACGACTCTAAAGTTACCAGAATCTTCTAAATATTTTTTATCTTTAAAGATGAAAGCAACCTTGCCCAATTGTGGGAGCGTTTTCTTCCAGAAGACTCGGCCGGGTCTCATAAGTTTATCCACAAAGGGACAAGTCCGTGATGTCCTTGTGGGCAGGAGGAAATGGGCGGTTCAAAAGCTACAAACAGGTAGTGCCTTTTACAATTACCGATGCTTTTTTTGTTTTTTTTTTTCCAAAAGAAGGAAATAAACTTGAGAGAAAAACACAAAAAACAACTTGTATGGGATTTTCTGATGCAAAACAGACAAGGTTGTATGAGACCATGAGCCCGGACGTACGCACAGAATTCCATGAATATCTAGGTCTCAGAAACCACGGTAGTGTGGTGTGCAACTGTGACGTTGATGGTCTATTAGTCGTAACTAAGTAGAAGTAAGATAGGAATGCTTCCACTATTGTGTTATAGAATTAAAGTCGTATTACAGCCGAAAATCTGAGTATTTCAGTCACAAAAATCGGAGATAGCATGTTCCTAGATGAGTTACATTGATTTTAGTTTTGAAAACTTTGATGTTTTTGAAAACACGCCCTATTTCTTAAAGTATGATAATTTGGAGACGAAATCTATTAAACTTGCAGTGGGAAGAAAAGCCGTATCTAGACACATGACCCAAACCTGACAGGCCGGAGTTGCCCGTTTTCTCATTTGGTCCCGAAGTTGGTTATATTTACCACAGAAGTGTAATGTTAGTTAAGCAGATAATTGGTAAAAATGTGCATTTTGTTAAAAAGCATCAAATTTGGCAGAGAGGTAGAGAATTAATTTGGAAAACCCAATTGGATATGGACAACCAACCTCACGGTCAAGTTCAATGTCACATAGAGTTCACAAAAGGTCAATTGAGGTCAAAATACATTACAATCATGCAGAATAAGGTTGCATAACTCTTAACACAATCATTAAACATTCTCATGGATCTATTTGTGACATACACTTCCACTTAATAAAGACGGTCTTCTTCATTTTAACGGGGCACGAGATTTTATGAGATACAAATTTGTATAAATTTGCGCTTTGTTGAGAATAAACCCGAGGACTTTTCGTAGGTTTATTGAACAAAGAAAAGAAAACAAAAACACTAAGTTGAATCCCCTGCTGTCCTGATCGCCCCCATAACAAGCATTACTCGGATATCGTCATGCACAACAGAAAAATACTAAAGCATTTATTACACTGAAGATGGTTTTACGGCTTATGTCCCTCCAGGTTTTGATGTAATATATTGGTAAAATTGTTTTTAAAAAGGGGAGGGGGCATATATTTGATGGGACGGAAAGTTCTCATTATCTCTTTAACTTAAACCCATTAACATAACATGAAATTTCATGAAGCGATGCCCAGGCCCTCGCTCCCTGGGCTCCCCTTCGGTGAATGGTTTTTTGCCCCTTCTCCCTATCTCCCTTTTCCTCCCCCCCGCCCCCCCCCACTGAACCCATCGGCTTTCTCTCTGCTCCCTGGCTCCCTGCCTTTCTAACGAGGCGAGAGGGAAGAAACCCTCAAAATATTATTCTTTCCTCTCCTCAACACTGCCCGCACCCTCTCAACCTATTCCCCCCCCACTATCTACCGCTTATCCTTATCCTATGCTTTCTATTCATCTTCCACCCATCGTTAGTTTCCGCTCATTTTCCCCTCCAATTATCCTTTACTACTATTTCATCCACTTCCTACTTCCATCCCCTCTTTCTCTTACTACCGTTTTGCGTATCTCTCTCTCCCCTTTCTGTCTCGTTCCGCCTCCCTATCTTCCCAGCAACATCCTATTTCACTCCTTCCTGATCTCTCCTAACACTCTATTCGTCCACAATCTCCCTCCAGACCTTCTCTACTTCCAGGACTTACTGTCGCTTATTACCTAGACACTCCCCCTCCTATCTGTCCATTCCTTTGCTTCCCCTCCACCATCCTGCCCTTTTTAACCCCCCGAGCCCTTCACCCTTACAAACGCCACCCAACCCTGTTCCACTTTTTCCTTTCCCCTCCCGGCATTTTCTCTCCGTCCCCTTGGCCTGCTCTCCTCTGACCTAGACCCCTCCCAATTCCATCCCCCCTCCTCTTCTTTCTCACAGTTCTCCCCAATCTTTCCCTCTTTCCCGTCTCTCACGTCTGTTATCCTTTCCCCTCACTCCCACTCCCTCTATCCCCTAAAAAAAGGAATACTAGGAAATAGATTTTGATAGTCCTTAAATTGCAAAAACAAACTACTACGAGTTCAATGTTAATGCTGAATGCATGTGCATCGTTGTACGTTACAATGCTGTGGTAACTATGGCGATGGGACGTCCATGTTAACAATACTTTGTACACGGATCATGTGTTAAAAATGTATTTCTCTGAAGTGAACATCGGATATCGCCAAGGGTTCATTTATTTCACAACATGTGGCAATATTCGGGCCAAAATTGAAAAACGGGCAACCTCGGGCACTGTGAAGTTTGGTGCCAGGTTTTAGAACGGCATTTCTTCACAATTCAAACTTAGATTTGTCTCCAAATATACTTTAAGAAATACGGCGCTACAAACATTCAAGTTTTTAAAAGCCGAAAAGGTACGAGTTAAAACTAGAATCATTGTAACTCATCTTAGGAACATTGCTATCTCCTTTCTAATAAAATGACCCCACAAATGATCTGAAAATGCTCAGGATACTTGTTTTTACCTTGAAGATGATTGACGGGTGACGTGGTTCATGTCTAAAAATAAATCAATACTCAGTAATTTAATTGTAAACATTTAATGCCAAGTTCATGGCTTTTATAAAGAAAATGCACCAAATTTTTACAATATATTCCGCTTATCTGCTGAAACTATGTACTCTTGCAATGTGATGCACATTGCTATCAGCTCAAATCGATCTCGGTTGGCATTGTTCCAATACAAAAGTTTTACGACCTGTTTTACCGGAGCGGCGAGCTCATCGGTCAAAGGTAATTGGGAAGAGCTTTCTCCTTCTCTCCTACCCATGATCAGTGTTGCACTTAGCGATCACCAGGCTATGACCCGAGTATGACAAAAAACGTACTTGCGAAAACCAAACATGAAGGTGCATTTAATGATTCTAGCCAACTGGTTTTGTTGGTGATAAAACGTACTTGCGAACCAACTTGAAAGGTGCATTCATGATCTAGCACATGTTTTGTTGGTGAGAAAACGTACTTGCGCAACCAACATTGAAGGTGCATTTCATGATTCTAAGCACTGTTTTGTTGGTGATAAACGTTACTTGCGAACCAACATGAAGTGCATTTCATGTTTCTAGCACCTGTTTTGTTGGTGATAACGTAATGGACCAACATTGAAGGTGAATTTCATGATTTAGCACCGTTTTTGTTGGGGTCACTAGATCATTCTTGAGATGGAGCTATTCTAAAAAATTTTTGGTAATTCGATCTTCCTGTTGATGTTATGAGGCAAACGATTAATGATTGTATCATATTTCCCTTTATGAAATTTCAAATTGAGACGTCTCTGGCAAGCTAAATGGGCCATAACGTATTGGGTCACGGACGCGTTGCTTTACCTTTAAATAACGCGTTGTCAAGATAACCAATCCGAAAGTGAAAATGCATCGCGTTACTAATGAAAGCCATTAAGGCGTTGTTTAGACAGCACTAAGGAAAATTCCGTTGCCGTTTCACTTTTCGTAATTGGACATTTGTGAACAATGGAACCAAAGTATCAAACCCTATAGTTGCTATGAAAGCAACGCCTTGTTTAAGCACTGTTGAAAACTGCAACTCGATGCTTTGTCCACTTTTCACATTTGGTTGACTTAGCAACGCGTGGCTCTTCGCTGTTTTGATTGGTTGGCTAAGCAACGCGTGCTAATGAAAGAGTTTGAACCAAAATGTGTGTGCAAAAAACCTATACAGAAACTACGGTAAAGAAAGGGGGTTTCCGTAACATGACATTCTTTCTTTTCCTTACCAAACATGAATTCGGACAAACACTTCACGGAATAAAGGCCACAGGTTTATTCCGTTAAGGGTTTCGAATTCATACGTGTGTCAGAGAAAAAAGGCTGTCAGATGGGCAGGTTACAGGAAACTCCCGTAGAGCAATGTGCTGTGATGGTCGCTCTTGTGGTGGAGTAGGTGTTGTGCTGGTAGGTGAATCACCTCATACAATCGTCGGCGTTTTTGCATTTTGCCGTTAGGAAAATTGAACATTTGCGTTCATTTTCTAAGTAAGTCGTCATACGGGGTGGGTTAACCCGTTACGACATCACTTTGGACAACATTCTAAAAAAACGTTGCCACGTATTCTGCACTGTTAAACATATTCTTAAAAAAAAAACGCCGTTTTAACTGTCAGCCGGGACTCGAAAGGTGCAAATAACTGTATAATGGGACTCGAAACGTGCAAATAACTGTTAAATAACGTCGTTTTAACTGTTGTGAGTCCCAGCTGCCAGTTAAAACGATGTTATTTTAATGAACATTTTAAACATTGTATATACATGTCAGATGTATAATCACGTATCTTATGCAGTTATGCTTTCTCTGCAAATGTAAACGAGTGAAAATTTCACTCCCCAAAAGAGTGAAACTCTTACAGCCACTCGAAAATTAGTGGCTTGTACTCGTGGATTTCCACTCGTTTCCGTGTTGTCCTTCGTTTAACTCCCCATCCTGACAGGAGTGTTGGAATGGACTCGGGATCGGGCCAGTATTGGCATTACCGCGGTCTCCATGTTGGTGCTCTTTTATGTGCCAACATATTTCAATTTTAATGTTTTTTACATATCTGTTTTGCTTTTGCCATTAGAGGTTATTTTAATACACTTAAGTTCCCAAGGGGGGTTTTCCTAGGTACCCAACATGTTGATTTTTTTTTGCGATTTCTCGGTTAACGCATCAAATTTCAAGGAGTTTTTTTTGCTAATTGTCCTGATTCTATGAATACGCTTATCCTGATACAAAAAAAGTATATGCAAAAAATACAAAAAATAAAATAATTAGGTTGGGGCCGAGGAACCACCCACCCCCCCCCCTTGGGCACTAACGAAGTGAAAAAATCAGATATGTTTGCTAATTAAACAAATTAAAGCAATTAATCTTGGGATTTATTGCTTAAATATAGACCCTTAGGAGGTAATTAATTTATATTAATAATATAAAAAAATAACCTTTTTCTATACTGTTGGCATCCCTTTTAATTTTTGTCATGCCGTGGCTCTTACTGTGTAAGTCTACATGGGAACAATAAGCGATTTTGAATTTCTGATAAAAATACAGATGGTATAAATTTTGCTATAACTTTTAAAAAGTTTTTTGCAATGATTATTTTAATTGGTTATGCTAGAGTAAGATATAATGAATATTTTGGTTCAAAACCGTACATTGGAGTTGCTGAGGATGGAATGTGCGAACCACTCTCTTTCGAAGTAGTGACATTTCAATTGGCATAGGTCAAGGTCAGATTTTCATTTGTATTGTGGGGATGTAGTTCTTACTTACCCCCATTTGAAATATTTGAGTTAGTGTCATGATCAAACTCCCACGGGAAAGTGGTTTCTGGGTGGGTCCCTAGAAACCCCCCCCCCCCCCGGGCACTAACGGTAGTTTTTTAGCTGTGACCTGATAGGTCATAGCCCATAACCGAAACCCCCTGCCCCCCGGGATTTTTGGAGACCACATTTTTGTAAACCTTATACTTAGCTAATCCAAAGTAGGTTGTCTGCAAAATCCCATCCTTGGTTAAAGAGTGAGGGCGGCTTTTTTTCAAAATGGTGGCCAATATTCACTTAACCCTTTTTGACATATATCCTTAATTTTTTGATCCAAATTCCCATGCACTTTTGTGACTATTAGTCGCACCAAACCACACCAAGGAATAGTTGAACACCTTTTGCATGCTTAACCTGCCTCTAGAGGGCGTCATATTTCAAAATGTGCCACCAAACAAATGAAATACCGGTTTTACATCACTTAATCTCTTACAGGCCAAATGCCGGTGTCACCTAATTATATACTTTGCATGGACCTGTGGCGAAAGTTTGAGGTAAGTAACCTTAAAATGAAGTAGTTAGCCGTTCAAGTGTGTATATAGAGGGTGCTTTATGTAAAAATGGTCTCTGACTTACTATATACTAGGCCACAACCACAGCCTCCTTATCCTTATCCCCTTGAATCCGCATAACCATGTTTCCTTGAGTTTTCACGGATGTTACTAAGTGAGCAACAAGCTTATTACTACGCCTGCTTGCGAGAGCTTCAGGCAAGGAGTGTACGCGTAGCGATGCAATCAAACTCGTCCACCAATAAGTTTTGTTGGTTGTTGTTTGTTAAACATTATAACAGACTTCAACACCAGTGCTTGGTTGTGGTCTAGATGGGCTCAGGGATGGAATGCCCCGTGGGAGCGTTCTCATGCCTCTCCTGTCTGGCAATCGTGGCCGGTGACCGGCCTGAGAGTGCGGCGTCTGTCGTTTTGTCTGGAAAGACCATCTTGGAATGGGCGCAACGGATGCAGATGTCAAAGGTAGACTCAAAGGGCCTTTAGCTGGGCTCGCCCATTATTGTGAGGAGAACCACAGCGCGCAAGTCCATCCGGCGCACGGGTGTATGCTTTTGTCTGCGCGGCCGTGCCAGGGCGTAACCTTGAGTGACCTGGTCGGAGCGCCCCGCGAGCACTGTGTTAGTCATGTTTACTTAGGTTCACCTTGGACTGCACTCTATAAGACGCACATCAGAAGCTGTGGCGTAGCTAGGGAGGAGCAAGGGGAGGTGACACAGGCCCCGGACACCACATCAGGGGGCACCGTGAAATGTTTTTCGGAAAATAAAAAATATGATAGTTAATCCTCTTCAGATAATGAGATAACCGAAGATCTCTCCGAAGGCACTGAAACATAATCAAAAACTGAGAGGTCCCGGGGCCCCGTCACCTTGACCACCCGCCCATAGGCAGTATAGTTTATCTTGCTTCAAGATAATGAGATTTAACGAGATTCTCTCCGAAGGCACTCAATTAATCAAACATGTATTAACTCAAGAGCTCCACGGGTCCGAACCTGGACCCCGCCAAGGGCAGTATAGTCATCTGTGTCATGATTGTGAGATAACAGCGAGCTCTACGGATGCGTGAAACATCCTAAAACCCAAGAGCTTCTGGAGGCTCCCACCCCTGGACCCCGCAAAGTTCAACATAGTCAAGATAGGACATAACCCTTCTCCAAAAGCACTCGAACATGCTAAAAATCAAGAGCTTGGGGGTCTATGCCCCTGAACCCCCACAAGGGCTTTTCCCCATTACCTGTATGCCCGCATGCCCTGAGATCGATGGCCCTTGCCCTGTGCTGCTCATGTGTGGAGTATGCTTGCCCCGGATGGGAGGGGGTCAGCCCAGAAGCTGGACCCGTCGTTGGATGCCTCCTGGCGGCTTGTCGCGGGTGTCTTCGGCCAGCTCCTGCGGACAAATTATACAATGCAGCAGCGTAGCTGCATGAGCATAGCTGCAGTATCTGGTGTGGAGCGCCCGTGTTTGGCAGAGGCCGGCTGCTGACAGCCTTAGGTCGGGGTAGTTTCTTAGGCAACTCCGGTCCTTTGAAATATGTCTGAGGAGTTTGGGGCGTGCTGTGGAAAAGAAAGACATGCGTCAAACCAAGTGGCAAAGCTATTGGTAGTGAGCCTGGTGAGCGTCTTCTGCCGGGGCTGGCTTCTCGAGGGCTTGAGGGGCGGTGTCTCAGATGATGAGATCCTGAATCGGCTAATCAAAGGTTTCCTTGCCATAGTGAGTCTACCTGGAAGCATCAAGACACTGGAGCATCTCTTGGTCTGCCCAATGTTGGTGCACAATGCACAGACAAGGAACTTGCAGAATTCAGTAAAGTAGCCAGACATTGTACCCGCCTCTGGCTAGATACATTGATAACCACCGTGTTTGGATATGATAAGAAGAATTTCCAAATTTAATAATCATTGGTATTGTTCAATTGGATCTTTAAGCAATGCTATTTCCTTGAAGCTCTTTGTTCAGAAATTGATCTTCTCTTTCCTCTCCTCTTCTTGAGTTATGTCTTAACTGTCTTCTTCTGTATCAGGATAGTCTATGTATACTATTAGTCAGACATCTCTTGTGGCATCAATTCTCCTATGCACAAGAGTTGTAGGACATATAGTATAATGTAGACAACTCTTGTGGCATCAATTCTCCCGATGGCCACTTGTGCCTAGTGACAAATCATTTAACTTCCACCAATGATCATCTGGGGGGAATTTCTGGCTCTGCCACATCTGTCTGGTACCAAATCAGGGCTTGATAAGTGGCTCTCTGAATGTGCATCCTCAACAATTCTCTCATACGAGTGCTCTGGCACATCAGTCGATTTCCAAGGGTTAGGAAGGCATCGATATAATTGTCACGTTTTGACTTAACCCTGTCTATATGAAAGCCATTTTTGGAACCAAAACTCCCGACCCGACCCCCCCCCCCCCCGTGATTTTCGTTACCGAAAATCCCATTCCTGTAAATTGGTACCACAGGGTAACTTAGAGTTCTTCTTCCAGTGTATCAAAATAAGTGCCAACATCCCCATTATACGTCACTATGAAGTCATATGTTGAGGAAAGTTGAAAATACATGCTACTGAATAGAGGGTGAAATGATATTTGCAATTTAGGGACTAAAAATATTATAGCATAAAATGCTATCAGTTTTATACAAACCCGAGCACACCTTTTCCACTCAAGTTCGCCCCACGCCAAAACGCATGAAAATTGGATATTCCTAACATTTTTGGCGAACAATTGAAATTTTCCCCTATGGGTGTCTATGGAAATCGACAAATTTGAACGACTCGCGAATTTATGACGTCATTGTGACGTAATGCGAGGCATGTGGTACCCCTTTGGTATCAATGGAAAGAGGAGGACCATAGCTTCCTATTGTACAAAAATTGAGTGCCTGTGATGTTTTTGTCTGTTGTGCTAGGCATGTTGGTACTTCCTCCCGGAAGGGGGGAGGGTTGCATTTTGGCAGCCATTTTGAAAAAGGCGCCCTCGACCGTTAACCCCGGGTGGGATTTGCAGACAACTGATTTACAGTTCTTCTGGTATAAGCTTCACCAAAAATGGTTGTCCCCAAAAAATCCCGGGGGAGTGCAGGGGTCATGGTAGCCCTTAGTCTATAAGTGGTTAATAAACCATAATGCCTTTTGATACTAATGCTAGTGTATTATGGGCGGTAGAATTGAAAGCAATCGATCGCCTGTCTTTCATCAAGTGCGCATGGTTCGATGTATTGGAGAGCTAGTCGCTACTTGAATTTGTTGCCGATCAATACCCATTCGGTTTCCTCCTACATCTAAAATTGATTTCTTTCCATAAATTATCTCTTTGCTCTTATGGATTTACTCGGTGTATTGTAACAGCCGGAGTTCCACCACGCGCCTGAGCACTTCCATCATGGATATGTCGCGTTTTGTAAGAATTTAATATTATGCTAAATATTAATAATATTGGAGAAAAACACACTAATATTATTGCCATAATTGGTTTAGTTGGCCCTGACAACATAGGTATAAGCACAAAAATCAATTCAGTATCATTATTATGACCAAAGATATTAGAGTGTAAATTCGCGGTCATATTGGACTACATTGGCTGCACAAGATATTATTTAAAAAGTAATATCATATTTTGATTATTTAACCTAAAAACATATACACAAAATTTTAAGTTGATATCATTATTTTATGTGAAGATAAAAGTATCAGTTTGAGTATAAAGCCTGTCTCAAAAAATGGTACAATCAGAAAAAAAATGGTTAAATCTGACATACAAAATAAGTCATTCTTACTTGGCATAATATTAAAGAACAAAGACCAGGCTTTCCAATGGTGTTTGCTTCATTTTATTTGCTTTTGTCAGAGATCCAGAGATATAATCAATTAGTGGATATACCAAAATCGATTTTGTGCCACTTTTATGCATGGACATGGGTTGTTTCGCCAGTTATGCCATGCTGTCTTGAAGCACACAAAAGATTGCAACTTGACAAAAGAAACAAAACACATATTAAAGTAAACAAAGGAAGTCTAGTTTTATCGACACAAGTTTTAATAGTCAACATAATCAGTTCAATGATAAAATAGCTTCTTTTCTTAAATAATAAACAATACAAATATTTATTTCACATCAATGAAATGGAGCTTTGAATTTATTACAAAATTGGTATTTGTTAAAATCATGCCAGAAGGAATATAATTGCAACCAAAATAAACACTCCAAATCCAAAGAAATGGTTTTAAAATATTGCACTATATTTGTGCATTTACTAATTGTTGAAGTCAATAAAAAATTGAATTTGGAAGCAAGGTATCAAAGTGTTGGTAGGAATTTGCGTTCCATGATACTTCAAGAACATAAAATCTCTCTCCACCAGGTTGCTGTATGCTCATGGTTCTCTTCTAACAAACAACGGTATGTCGAATGTTATTCACTTTATCTTAAAGCCAGAACTTACTGATCATAACTTCCACCATTAAGTTTTCGAATCTTTTAGAATTCTTTTATGAAGTTAATCCTTTTTAAAGAATTTCATATCTGTTCAAGTGTGAATAACTTATATGTTTAAATAATTCTTTCACCGTTTTCACTCAACCAGAAAGTGGCACAAACTCGATTTTTTTGTTCCACAGTAAATAAATGAGATGAAACAAAAAATCCTCAAAAGCCTGGTCTTTTCTCTTTAATATGATGTGCACAACGACTTACTTATGTTGAGATATAATATTGAAAAAAATCGTTCTGGTGTAACATTTTTTTTAGACAGACTGTTATTGGCGCCGTATCAATGCCAGCCTGCTAAAAGGCATCATTCCCATAGACCTTTACATTAACAAATAAAACAAACCCATTCTCGCTGACCACACACATTTTTGGTGTCGGATTACCATAAATTGAGATTGTGAATATCATATTTCTAAATTCAATTATATATCCAGGAAATCGGTTACTGACCTAACTAAACATATACTACTTCCCAAAAATTCTATTTCCTTATACAATACCCTCAATCACCCATAATATTGCAATATTGCTGGGCTAGTTAATACTTCCCGTCAAGGTCTATGCCACGGGAAAGTACTACAACATCTAAAATTGGTTCCATTTTAAATCTTCAGAAAAGAGCTATTTTCATATACGCTGGTTCTCAATACAACAATCTTCCACACCTTCCTCAATTTAGTCGCTTCCACAAAGTAGTTTGTATTTTTGCTTCGTATTTGGGCTCAATCGTTACAAGTTATTGGGATTTGTATAATGCATTATAATCTGTATTATTTACTTACTATTGCATATATAAAGGAGATACATAATATTATTGTATAGACTTATTTTTTCCTTCCATTATTATTACTAAAAATGTTGTATTATTATTTTAAGCCATCCCACTTCATCTCAATACTATGTCTTATATGGAACATATATCCAATGTTACATTTCTACTGCATGTATAATATGGTGTGTCATTTTTGGTTTGTATGGTATGAGGTATGCAAATAAAACCATTTTAAATCTTGAAAAATCTGGAACCTTATACATGATATCTAGTTTTCGCAAAGTAGGTCTAAATGTACTCAGGGTGCTTGGAACTGAGAAAAGCGCGATGATATTGTGTACAACATGGTTTCAAGACAGAGGTGTATGAGTCAATCCCACAAAGCCCACAGTTTGGGAAATTTCACCATCAATAGGGTCACGTGATCCCACAAACCTCCTATTCTTAAACAAATAAAAATCCCGACTTTTATGCTCATTTTTAGCCCAGAAAGCTTTAGTTTACTGAGGGATTTTGCATGAAAGTCTTGTGGTTCTTGAACTTTTGAACACTTTTTATCCCTAAGTACGGACTGTGTTTAGTACAGTACAGTATAGGCCATTGCAAGCATTATGGGATTGATTTCAAAGCATCCTCTGGTGGCAAGCATAATAAAGTGGTAACCCTACGATAGTCATAAGTTACGAATATGGTCATTTAAACTCTTACGATAGCCCAATTGATTGGACATACTCATGTGGAACAAACATAATAACCCCCACAGTTATTTGCACACACACGAATGCAGGAACGGAGGTGTGTTACCCAGATCTAACCGTTTGGAGGCAGATTTTTCAACAACAAAAAAAAAGCGGGCGTGACAAAGAACAATTTTCCTTGGACGCATCTGCAGCATGGTATTTGACTCCAGGTTTTAGGTCAGATTTAATGAGCCAGAACAAGAAGTGTATCCTGGTGCAGGCCTTAATCTTGGAACATTTGCCAATGTCTTCAGAGTCATCAGAAAGTGCTAACCCTTATCAACAAAGTCGAATTCATTGGCAAGGACAAAGCGTCAGAGTTAGCGATGGCAAGCCCCCGAAGATAATTCAAAAGAACCTTGTCCTAGTACTATACAACAAGAATCTGTCAACAAGGGCACAAAAAGTCAACAGGGAGCAAGAGCCCGCGCAAAGTTTCTCTTTCTGAACAATAAACAAGTTATGGTTATTATCAGAACGTGGTTTGCCACCATCTACGCTCAAGAAGCCTCCTAACCCGTCTCTTCCTGCTGGACCCTTTTTTATAACAAGGAAGCTATCCCTGAG
>JAMKCH010042963.1:0-26087 GCA_023653785.1 Ophioderma brevispina
GTTTGCTGTTTTAAAAGTTAACAAAAACACTTCTTAAATATGTATAATTTGCATAAATGTTTAATAAAGACATGAAATTGGGGCGCTTTAAGGGTGAAGTTTTTTTGTGGACACTCTGTATGATTAAATATTCGGGAACTCCAAACGATATCAAATGAACCTTCATTGTGTGATAATATCTATAATATCTGATTGGTGCATATCCATGGTTTAATTTAAAGAGTCCATGAAACCCATTTCCTGCCCCATTATTTTGTATTCTGAAAAAAAGGGTAAAATACAAGATCCAATTATCAGGCATTTTGATTTCAATCCCTTTTGAAGAACGCCTTGTTTAATTAAAAATTACCAATTATCCAAATTTCAAGTGTACCCGCTCCAAATGGTGAATTCCATTTGTCTTAAATTTAATCCGTCTAGTAATACATGGTATTTCAGTCTTTCATAGAGTAAAATACGTTAAGGTTGCGTGCTCTGCATGCAATATTAAGTGAAACACACACGTTATTTCATCTAAAATTTCACCTTTTTGTTATATTTTGACAGCTTAGGAAATACTTTGAAGAGATTCTACTTACTGCACCTGAAAGTAAATTGCTTCACTCAAATTACGTATTCACATGGAAGCTCGCATTTCTAAGAGGATTTGCTGCGTATTAGGGCGTGTTGCCACTTTTTTCATAATATTCTAGGAACCAAGGTATATTGGTGCAAAAGGACTATTCCTAGGAAATCAAGAAGGACATTTCATTTATTTGTTTTACAGTAATGTATTTTTTTTGCAGAACGGTCGACAAAGTCTAAATCTGAAAAAAGCTTTGTTATGTAATTCAACAGGCATAAACAGTCACGCTCTTTTTCCGTGTCGTAATGTTGTCTGTTTTGTGTCCCCTATCTCAAACTTTATTTAATTTCAGGTTGCCTGCAAACCTATTGTACCTATGTTTTACACAATCAATACATTATCCGTTTAATATTTCTTTAAACATGTTGATCTTAGAATATATCAGTCATAATATTTTACGAATATAGGCCTATTTTTATTCAATATGTTTTTTACCAGACATCTTTGTTTCATTTCCCCCAAATTGATGAAATATACGGTCAAATTAGTATAATTCACAGCAGAAGCTCGAGGTTTATTTATTGCGAACGAGGACAACTCAATCTAAATCGGGGCGGTGGATAACACCTGCAATATTTTCAACTGCATGGGCAATAAAAATAGATCTGGATTTCCAGATGAAAAGAATCTGAAATGCTTTGTCCTTTAGATATGTTATGTCACAGTCTGCCAAACAACTTTTCTTTCATGACCTTTGTTCATCTTCGCTTCCTTTTCGAATAAATGATGAAATACACGGTCAAAGATAACTGAACGGACAGTAGCAACTCAAGGTTTATTTAATGGTGAACGAGGATAGGTATTTTGTGTTTATATCATAAATAATAGCTTAAGCTAAATCGGGGTGGTGATAACACCTGAAATCTTTTCAACTGCATGGACAGTAAAACAATGGCTCTGTACGTCCAGATAAAATGGAAACTGCAGTGCATTGCTCTCTGCATACCGGCTATAGTTTAATGAATATCAACACCGCTATTATTTTTTGCTGGAGTCAATCTAGTATGATGTACATCCACTGATCATTAATATTCAGGGAACGAAATTGAGATGACATTTATTCATTTTAAAGAAAATGAGCAACTTTTAGAATTGACATACATACCCCATAGTATTGAAAGGTATTATATTTACTATGCCAGAAGTTCACTGATATGCGTAACCAAAGCTCTTATCCGAGCATCTTTTTCCCTTTGATGGGATGGCTTAATTGTAGTGAATAAAATACCAAAATGCCAAAATACAATATGTACATGGAAGCCGTAGCTACTAGCTTCCATATGGTGGAGGATCCATCCTCATAGCATCTACGAAAAACCAAAATAAATACCGGGATTGTTATATATCTTTACCTTCATTGTTTGCTGAAGTCTATGTGTATCCATTGGTCACTGATCATTGATATTGGTCACTGATATTGGAAAAATTGAGGTGACATTTTATTTATTTTCAAGAAAATGTGCCAATTTTATTTGCTGAACAGACGGTTATATGATTTCAATAATTAATTATGAATTTACACTTGGTTTTGCTCTAGCCCCCTAATGGGGACTGCGAAACAGCAGCATAGAAGGACATGCCTCATAGTCTAAAATTCACTCAACGAATCCATTCAATGTACCTTTAAAAATCGTGTTGGTGTGCATAAATCAGTTGAGATTCAATGCAAGATCTCACTTTAGTGCTTAGAAAGCAGGAAATTAAATGCTCGTGTCCTTTCGTTGAACCGAGCGGCGACGGTGCGACGAATGCACGGCAGATTCGTAAATTTTAATGCATTCGATGGTCTTACTGCAATATGATCAAGTAACACTCACTTGCGTAGTTATGGTTTCGCTGATACCCTACTATATTATCCAAATGAAACTTAGTTTTAAATGGGAAAAAAAGATGCTTTAGTGCCCGCTTTTTACGCTTTGCAGGTTTTTTTAATTTAAAAGTCACTTGTCTGCAGCAGACAAGTATTTTTAATTAGATGTGTATGTAATCAGAAGTGAGAGCATGCTAATTCCAAGTACTGTTAACTCGACAATCACACGACAGAAGGAACCAGGGCAACGATGGGGACATTTTGCGCCCGCTTGAGTTACATAATGCAAAGAGTTAAACATTTGAGGGAAAAATCAGATGAACTTTACGTGGTGGTGTGTTTTTGAACTGAAGATGAACTTGAGCTCGTGAAAGGTGGCTCCAGCTGATTTTGAATTTAAACATGCGGGAGCATGCAGTAGCAAGCCGGCTTAAAATAGAATTGAAGAGCGAGTGAAAAGGCATTAACCTGGAGTGCTGATTGTGATCCTAGACAAGTCATTTAGTGTTTAGTGGGCATCATTTGGTTGTATCATCATGGATGATATAATAACACTTAATGTCGGCGGGAGTATCTTCACTACCTCTCGATCTACTCTAACCCGCTATGCTGACTCAATGTTAGGAGCTATGTTTAGCGGACGCATGGAGACGGCTAAAGATAAAGATGGAAATTATTGGATTGATGCGAATGGTTCTATGTTTCGCCATGTTCTAGACTTTTTGCGCCGATCAGAGTTAGTCCTCCCAAACGACTTCCAGGAGTATGAACTTCTACAGAAAGAAGCTGATTTTTACTCGATTCCAGAGTTAATCGATGCTATTCAAAGGAGATTAATTGAACGCACTGAATGCGAACATGTCGAATATGTCTTGATCGAATTTACCGATATATCCGATGAACGCGATCGCGATTCGAGATCTGGTCAAATTGAGGCGCGAATCCATGGCCCCACGGCGGTACTTGAAAGCTTAAAATCAAAACTGCTTCCTAAGAGGTATCACAGTCACTGTCATTTCACGTCTTCACGCCCATACATCGATATTGTCAATATCAAAGCATACGGCATTACACAAGCTGGGCTGATCTATAGAGTTCTTGAATTACCTGGATTTCAAATTGAAACTCGACCGGAGTACCCTTTGATTAATACTAAGCAAACGCACATGTGGTTTAGTCGTCATAGATAATGAAACTCTCCACTAATGTTTCATGCAGTAGTTTGCCCTGCGTCTTGTTTCGCATCATGATTTTGTACTGCATGCAGAGGCATGTTTTCAGTCAGCGGGAGTGACTTCTTCATTTCTCCTGGAAACCTATACTTTGATATTATTTCTTACTTGAACGAGCCAGGAACCGGATAATGTATATATTTAAAACAATCAAATGTTGCATTATTTCTAATACGAAGCTGTGATATCTTGTAAAAATATAAACAAATTATATTTTAATACTTTAAAGGTGCATAAAAATCAAAGTTACCATATTTGCTGTTTCTTGAAAAAAAAGGATCTAAATGCATTTTTTACTCTGCATATCTTACCAGAACTCCTTATATCTTAGGAACATCGTTCTACGTTCTCCGATCTTCATTAACCCAATATTAGGATGACGATAAAAAGGGTCCACTTACGTAATCCCAAGGTATGTGTATAATTGTTCTTAATGACAATACGAACGTTACGTTCTTCGTGAAAAAGGAAATTACGGGTACCATTAATTTCTTGTTTATAACACAGGTTTTCTCAATAAATAACTCAAATACACGTTTAAATGCAGTTAAGTATATATTTCTCGGGGACAATCGATTTTCTATTGCTTGCCACCGGCGGTATGTGCAATTGGGGACAATCTTCAAGGATATTACTTGCGATGTTGTTCCGCGTGTGTTGTCAAGATGGAAATGGAGCATTATTTATTGATGCATCGATCCAGTGCACTCGCTTAGCGTTATTGACTTTACTAACAGCTGTGCCATATGTTACGTAACAGCGTTTCTATTCGACGATAATGCCTTTCATTAAGACTCCCCGAGTATGGCGAACGAAATATCCTGGAGCAAGAACAAGCTGACCTTATGTAGCTTTGTGTCCGTCACTCCGCAGCACTGGCGCCAACACATACTTAAAGTTTTTCCATTCTGTTGAACCCGCATTACTGATTTGGAGGGAAGCATCGATCACCAAGTTAAATTGCCTGGGTCCAATCTATACTGCTGGCAAGATAAATAAGTTATTTGATGACATTGAAAATATTGTGTGCAGTTCGTTTTCTTTTACGAAATTGTTATAAAACAATTTAAACTGCGTGTCAACTGCTCTTGTGACAAATTGGCTGTTGCTCATCTTTGCTATTTCTCAACGAAACTTGTTAATAAACTTCATTCATTAATTACAATAAAATAATATAAATGCATGGTTTTTAAAATATCAATCTGCAACGTATATAAGATTAATATACTCCCCGCCTAAAAAATCCGAACGATGTTGAAATGGCCATGAACGTGCTCAAACTTGCTTTCAAATGAACGCGCCAAGCCAGCTGGATAAATCTTTCAAACTTCCACATCATGCTTCGTTATCAATGCATTACGGACACAGGTCAACAAGCAAACACATTACGCGAACAACGCTCCTGGCATTTATTATTATAATTCACCTACATACCTACATACCTTTTTAATACAGTAATTTATATCTTTCGGATTTTTTAGGCGGGGAGTATATAATTTACCTATACCTATCTTACTCTTGTGTATGTGTGTGTGTGTATGTGTGTGTATACAGTGCACACAAACTTATATGGCTCTGCATCTTGTACCACTTAAACAGATAATATGGATTTCAGGGGATTCGTATCAAATACGGCATTTGTATGAATTAAGCGAATAATGATGGATTTCAGGAGATTTGTATTAATGAAAGAAAGTCAGGGATAAACAAACTAAACAAAAACAAAACAAGAAGAACGTTGTTTAATGTTTTTCCCGCCCCCCATACCACTGCCAAATTTACTGGAATTATTGTTCTGATTTGAATCCACCCAGAAAAAATATTGTATATGATTGTACATTTATAAAATACTGAAAGTTATGAAAATTATACCAGCAAGCTTGAAATCAATGCATAATCATCAATTTGGGAGTTGCTAAAATTGGAGATTTTAAGTCATTATATACTAACACGTTTACTTCGTAAAGAGTGAGTGTAGATATATTCACTCTTTCACTCACTCACAAATATTCGGGCTATAAGATATCAAGAATATACCTGAGCCACCCTAACTCCACATATCTAAATAACAATATTCCCGTTATATTTTGGATGCAAATAATTTTATTAATCCAAAGAGCAGACATACCGTTCACCCACTATTACATGGATGGCTAAAACAGTAACCGTATATTTAGACCGCGGACATTCTTGGATACCCAAACACAATAGTATTCTAGAGACACTGTTTAACACCAGTTGTATATTCGGTGCCCGTTTAGGATAAATGCCATCTCATACGCGCGCGACTTCAAATGCATTGAGTTCAATTTGGTTGAATCAGCTTGAATCTGTACTCCGTCGCTTATCCACAATCCAAGGGGAACACAATTTGTGTAAAATGACCGGTGTGAAAGCAAACTATCGTCCGCGGGAGCCATAGTCCGGGCTCTTAGACGATAACGGAATTAAAGCGTGAAAACTTAATGTTGCGTGAAGAGTCAACTGAATCGAGTCTCCTATTCCTTACCGTTGTAGCCGACTGTGAGTACGCCAGACTCTAATTACTTCTACACGGGTTCGAACCTCTTGTTGGCTCTTTGGGATTAAAATATTGACGTCAGTAGCTTCAAGTTACCAATCCATTGTATAGAGATTAGAGGTAGTTTTGACCACCGACCATGTCCAGGCGCAGGTCTTCCTCACTAACCTCCAAGCCAAGCTCTGGGGGGGAAAAGTAGTGGTGGAAAGTAGAATGTTAACTAAAAGTGACCCCATCCAAAAATTAAAATGCAAAATTTTACATATTTAAAGAAGTAGGAGTGAGATTTGAACCAAAGAACACCGTATTATAAGGTGGATGCCGTACCACTGGACTAACGAGGATTGCGGGTTGGAATACAAACAATTCTAATCCTGATAATCTTACGGATAATCGATTTACTATTGGATCAACACTTAAATTTATGAATAGCGCCGCTCTAGAACGATTTGCAACAAAATATGGTCAGGAGTATAAGTTGGTCAAAAAATCTCACCGCCTGCAAACTAGAGCTCATTGCTGTCACTTCTATCAATGGCAAGAAGGTGACAAAGGTGATGAATATGTTATTCAAGAAAGCTATTGATTTGTTAATTAAGCTACCTTGTGTTAATGCATAAGTGTTAATGCATAAGAGCAATCCTAAAATACAATGAAGTTTTGATTCAAGGATTAAACAGGGCACCTGCAGTTAGTGTCAGTGTAATGTATCGGTTGGCTAAGCTGCCGTTGGAGATGAAAATGTAGTTGCACTAAACTATATCAAAAAAATCCGACTTGGAGGGAATTTGAAGGAATCTGCATTCCAATAATTCGACGGGTAATTATTTAATATAGCCTGAATAGTAATCATCCATACCACTCTTAAAGGGGACAGTATGAAAATATTCAATTACTAAATTAACTGTACTAAAATTAAGTTGTATCTGGCATGCTTTTTGAAAGTATATTAGGCAATAGCAAGATGCTCCAAACGAAGAAGATATATAATTTGTTGCTCCTACAAAGTTTCCATTCCAAGTATAGTTTCTAATAAGTGGAGGAAGGATTTTAGTTTAAAAAACATTTTAGTATGTTTGAATACTTTCTTTACCATACTCTACGGTTTAAAAAATAAGCGTAAGTGTAGTAGATATTCCGCTGTTTGTTTAAATCTGCTCACACAAATTGCTTTTTTAAAGTATTCATATTGCGGATTCGCACTCAGATCTTACGCTTCACGGTTATGTATGAAATTACAGTAATGTATTAAATGTCAATAAGATCTTATAAGAGATGTTAATAAAATTTTAATAAAACCGGTTAAATTGCATTGTCTTTGTGTTTCCTTCAAATAAAACACTATTGAAGAAAATACATAAATTGCTAATTTCTTAAATTATTCTTGTTGCAGATAGGAATTTGGATGATTGCCTTACTTCAAGCCTTAAACTCACAACATTGACCAATTTGCTTTTTTAATGCCCAAAGAGCTGAATAAACCACCCTGTTAAACCAGACGAATCAAAACAACACCAGTGGATATTAAGATTTATTTATAGGATGCTTGTTTCAAGAGTGAATTTTGTAATAAAACCCAAAATGTTGCCATTGTTGCTTTAACGTCAAAAGATAGGTGAAGCATTCCTATTCCAGTTATACAAATACTTGAATTAAAGGGCCGGATTCTCAAACGAGGTTTTAAAATAAACGGTGTTTGATAGGCCTAAGCTGTGGTTAGCTAAACGCACTGTTTAAAAAAACACGCAGCGGTTGAATATTTGAACAAGTCGTTTAGCTAACCCACTGTATATCAACGCCGTAAATATCATCCCCGAACTGTGACTTATCTTCGCTATATCATTACGTGATGTGCGTGAACAATATTTCTGCCGACAATTGCCTTCCGTAGTTTGTAAATGCAAACGCCCAAATGAACCCCACGGGTAAATTTCAAGAATGTGCGACGCAAGGAGCTTTCTAGAATTTGTTGAATAATGGAGACAAAAGCCCCGGCCTATTTAAACGTTTATGTCGTGTGCCGCACTTGCTATCATTCAATACTAACAGATAAACAGAGCAATGAAAATAGAAGCAACAGGCAAAAAGTGGAGAGAAGAAATGAAGAAGAAGAAATGAAATGAGGGACGCGGGAAAGAAAGATAGAGAAATAAAGAGAGTAACCGGGATATAACCCACGAGTATCACTAGAGCTGAAAAATCAGGCATGTTTGATTGAAAACGTGGAGAAAAATACGCATTTAAACTGCCCCCGGACCAAGTCTAAGTTTAAACGACTTTTATTGGCAGGTTACCCTGGTTTATCGATGTTCCGACCTTAAAATTTAAACGAGTTTAAAGTTAACAATGCTTTGAGAATTGCGTTTAATTTAGCGGGCGTTTAATTGCGATTTTAACAGTGATTAGCGTTAAAACATCGTTTGAGAATAGAGGCCAGTTGTTTAAATTGACAGAGATCCCGGATGACCAGTTTGTGAGTTTTGAACGAGTAGTAACTACAGGCTTACTGTATTTTGCGAAACGAAACAGAACGCCATTGGATTACACGCTGTATCAATCTGCACGTTATGCCATGAATGACGATTCATGTTGTGCCCACTTGCTCTCATTCAATACTATAACAGATAAAGACGAGCATGAAAATAGAAGCCAAAGGGAAAAATGGAACGGAGAAGAAATCAATGAGGCTCGGAAAAAAAAGAAAAGATAAGAGGGGGAAAAAAGGAAGGGTAGTAGTAGGTAAACTGAAGTCTAACCACGGAGTATTCAATAGAGCTGACAATATAGGCATTTGATGATGAAACTGTGAAGTTATTAAACCACGCCTTTTCTTAAACACCCCCGGAGCAAGTCAAGTTAAAAAGTTTGAGCAGGCAGTTTAACGATGTTCGGCTAAATTTTTAAAGCTTTTAAAGTTAACAGCTTTGAGACTTGCGTTTATTTTAGCGGGCGTTTAATTGCGATTTAACCAGTTATTAGCGGTAAACATCGTTTGAGAATTACGGCCAATATGTTCGCAGGTTTTCTAGTACCTATGGTGAGCTTTAAATGACACGAGATTTTGCGAGGTACAAATTTGCACGAAATGAATTTAATTGATAGAACACGTACAGAGAACGATATGAAGGTTTATTGGGCAAAGAAGTAGAGAGAAAAAGAAAGAATACAAAAAAAAACCTTTGAACTTATAGTATGGTGCCATTATCGTCATGTTCTTGGATTTGTCGGATATTTTGCTGCATTTTGATTTTTTGTCATTTTGGGGGTAAGAGTGACAACTAGGAGCCCGCATTTGGTTGTTCCATTTTTGACCAACCGTTGGCAGCCCATCTTGGATATCAAAATGGCGCTATTTTCAAATATTTCCTCCAGTATCTCATTTGTGGAGCTACATAGAAGGTAAAAATTTGGTCTCTTTACCAATGTTTGTGATTACTAAGGTTTTCATAGAACCGTGAT
Source organism: Ophioderma brevispina (assembly GCA_023653785.1). NCBI lineage: Eukaryota > Metazoa > Echinodermata > Ophiuroidea > Amphilepidida > Ophiodermatidae > Ophioderma > Ophioderma brevispina. The sequence continues at coordinate 9,648 of JAMKCH010042963.1, forward strand.
TGAACGTGTAGCGGCAAACTAATTTCGTTTGGTGACTCTTGAATGTCAAAAGGCGCCATGTTGAATATACTTTGGCCTGTATGTTGACTCTGAATAACATATAGCGCTAAATACGGGTGACAATACCATTTTGTGATACTAAGGCTTCTATCTAAAGAGCCTCTAAGTTGCACCTAATTTCATTCGCGGCCATCTTGAATTCAAAATGGCCAATTTTTGATTTTGGGTTTGAATACACTTTTGGCATGTATCTTGACGTTATTTGATACTATACTGAGTGGCAAATAACCGGTTCTGTGATATTGAGGTTTCTATATAAACCATTAATTTAAGTTGAACTCAATCATGGAAAAGAGTTGGACACTTTGTCCGATTTTGTAGGGAAATATTGGACCCCCTCTCCCCCATGCAATGTTGATCCGAGTCAGTGTTGTCAACAGCTTCGCCAGAGGTCTCCCAACATTGATTGATGGGGGTGTGGGGAAGAATTTGGTAAAGGGGAATACCTCTACTTTTAAAGACAATGACTTACCCAAATTGATCTCATTTGTGACATGGGAAATTGTTCAATAATATTGCAAAGTGTGCCAATATTTTTTTAGAGGATTGTAATTTCGTTTAGTGGCCATCAAAAATCAATATGGCCGACATGTTTGAAAACCTCGTCTTACCAAGGAATGGTTTACACAAGGGGTGTTCCAAACCCTCAGCAATCGTTACAAAGGCACCCGATTGCTATGATTCTGATACCAAGGTCGATGTAGATATGGACCTCCTCACTGATACCAAAATAAGTCCTAACATACCTACATCACAACGATTCCTGAAATCTCTGCACGAAGAAAATGAGGACTGAAAATCCAATTCGCGCTAAATAAAGTAGGAATTCCCCTCTGCTGGGGGGGGGGGGGGGGGTCATGGGAGAGTCAGATCACCATAATCTCCGTATACTACCATTCAAGCCTGACTTATTGCCTTTCATTTCTATACTCGACCAATTGCTCAGATAGCAAATACCTTAAATACTCCACTGTAAAGTTCGACGACCCCTAATGCGGGCGCATTGGGGCGATAGGATCTAGAAATACTGATTGGTGGATCCATTATGTACGACTCTCCCCTCCCGGATTGACTCAATGGGCATGACGGAGTGTTCGAGTGATCACAGAGAGTGGCGCAGCAACAGGACAGGGGGAGCATCAAGCTGAATGATTTAGTTAATATACAGAGATATACGTAGGAGGCCCAACGGCGCCTGGTGATCTTACGTCGTGATGGCCTCCCACGTGAGTCCCCAAAGGCGAACTCAGGCGTTTAGCTAGGCTTTACCGAGACGCCAGAGCATTTGGCTAACGTGGTTTGGGAGGCCGGCCGAAAAGTCTTCTGAGTGAGAGGGAGAGTTGGTCGCCGGATTCATGGGGCACCGAGCCTTGATAAGGTGGAACTTTAAGGCCCGGACTGGGCACCAATGCCCCTCATCATGGAAACCCGAAAGCCGGTGATTGTCCGGAAGGAGCATAGGTTGTGGAGTGAAGCTGAGAGGTTGATTCTAGGCCAAAGCTGATAGGGGAAGCAGGCGAGCAGTAGCATTTCCTGGAGGGAGAGGTGGGGTGATTCTCGGATAGGACACAGAGCGCGGATTGTATGATCTCTCCTGCGATAAGGGAAAAGAGTTGTTGTATTCTTAGTGGGTCAGCCAAATGACTCAAGAAGTCATAAGGAGGACCGCTTAGGAGCTGAAAAAACTGGTGGCCGGGTCCATGAGCGTTGGGCGGGCTCGCCGATACAGCCTCCTTGACGAGCCTAAAAGAGCTGGGGAGGGGAAACGCAGTATTCCCGCTGCCGAAACCCAGATGAAATCTCCCTCAGATCTGACTGTGAGTGTGTTAGCGCCATCCTCGAAAATCTTCCACCAGGAAGTCGGCTAGATACGTTAGGAGTTGCTCCAGAGGGTCTCACTGGTGATCCGGCAACCAATTCCTGGTAATTGATGAGTATGGAATTATAAGTTTCGTGGTGGTATAGGTCTCTTGTCTCTCCTGCAGACGTGCAAGCTTGGAGACAAAAGGCTGCTGCTAGTAGGACGGACGAACTGGCCATGCAGCAAGTTGATCGCCCTTCTGAGTCTCATCGGAAGGGGACCCTCCAGAGCCCTGATCACGTCCTTCATCACTGGAAGATGAGCGGTTGGACGCGACAGCGCTTCAGGATCCTGGCAATCATGGCTGCGAGGCATCCCGGTGTCCGTATGACTGAATGTCCTACCACTCGTCTGTCTATTGCCGTCTCATTGAGTGCTGGGAGAATATAGTTTCAACATTGTACCAAATGGGCCCTCGTCTACACGGTTAGGTCACGCGTTTATTCCGTACATGTTGCTATGGTTAGCTAGGACACACTTTCATGGGGGGACACCCACGACACTAGTATCATGCGGACAGTTGTCCCTCTGGGTAGAATTGAGGGAGACTGTGGAGCTGGGGCAACGGGCCGGGAGGGGGGAGAGGTGTAAACTGAGTACTCCTCTCTACTCCATGCGTACACGGCGTTCATGGGGGAGAGCCGACTGGATCCTGACCCACGAGCAAAAAAAATAGAACAGTAGACGACTGCATGGAGCAAACCAATTATATGTAATAAAGAAGTTTGAAAAGTAAAATAAGAAAAAAGGATTCTCCCAAAATTAGGGATGCAGACAAGAAAATACAATGGACGAAGAAACGAGTACAGCTTTAATAGGAGCAGTCGGAGAATAAATCGGTTTTTTGACATGGAAGACTGTTATGGACATTCAAAAGAGCAAATTGAGTCAGATGTGGACTTCTTGTATAGTAGAGGTGTAATACCTACTTAATAGCAGAAAAATAAAGTATGTGACACACCAACACACAAATCTAAGAAGATAGGACGGTCCTGAATTATAACTTTGTTGGGTGTTGGAATAGGTCTACAGAGGTTAAGATTGGACAAGAACTCTTCCTACTGGCATGATTTGTCCATTCTTCCACCAGTGACAAGAACACCCTTTTTGATAGTATTAAAATCTGACACATTTGTAGTTTTACTAAATGGAGTTTTACTCCATGTTTGATCAGCGCATTTAATAAAATATAAAACTAGTATCAAACTTGGAATTGTGGAATCACAGTAGTCAAAACATGAGTATTACACCATTTTAGCCCATTATGTAATTCACAGTAAAAATACAGGCCAAAGTGAATTTACAAAGTGTCGGCCATATTTAAGGCAAAATGGGCCGCCAAACGAATCAGCCCCCCCCTGTTGCAACCTTTCAATTATGAATTTTAAAAAACCTCAGAAAGGGTTATCAAAAACATGGATATTCCACTGTTTTTTTTTTAGCGCTTGTCTGTATGTCATTCCAAAAGTAAAGATACAGGCTAAAGTATATTAAATATGTCGGCCATATTGAATATCAGATGGCTGCCAACGAAATAACTTGAGTAATAATTAGTTTTAACAACAATCTCACTTTAACAAACATGGGTGCCCCCCCCCCCCATTTAGCGCTGTATGATATTTAGAAGTCAATATGTAGTCCAATTAGTATATTCAACATGGCCATCAAACAAAATTAGCGGCAACTAAAAAAACGGTTTTATAGAAACCTTAATATCACGAACATGTTTATAGGACCAATTGTCCCTTTTAGTGGCCCACAACGGTAGAAATGAGGGAAAAATAGTTGAAAATAGCGGCCATTTTGAATCAAAGATGGCTGCCCAACGGTTGGTCGAAAAAAAGGGAAACAACACCATTGGGTTCCTTGGCCTTCAATATTACTAAAAAGGACAAATTGACAAATGTAGAAAAAAAAATACATTAAATAACACAAGGAGGAACTGTACTATTAGTCGGCCCGAATCAAATTCGTATTACATAAAGGCGGTTTATACCTTCAAGTGTGATTAAATACATGGTATTACAAATATGACCAAAAAGGTCGGTTTCTTAAAAAAACCACAGGAGATTTTTTTTGTAGAAAGTCCACATGTCTCTCTATAACAAAAGCTTAGCTGATTGACGTTGTTCATCCGCATACATGATTGGACTTTGGGGCCATTCTTGGGAAGTCACACACGTGACGAACTTTCCTGGGCCCCCCCTATGACAAAACAACACGCTAGCAAATTTTTGCAAACAATAGTTGGTTAGGTTGGAATAACTAAAACCTGACCAAAAATATTGTTTCACTCTCGCTAGATGGTTTTGAATGGGCATGATGGGGGTCAAGTAAAGTTCGGTCACAAGTGCGGTGACTTCCCGAAGAAGGCCTGTGATGTTGAGTGTGACTTTATCAACAAAAATACGTAACATATCAATAATGTCCAGTGTATTTGTTTGATATTTTAATTTATAAAGCCAGGCATGAGTTGCAAGATAGTTTAGATTGTAACCAAAAGGTTTAATGAACAAATTTACGAAATCAGAAGAAAGGACTTTTAGGATAAGCCATTTCTAATTGCATGTTGTGCAGCATACGTCCGAGCGTTCTATACAAAAAAAGGCGTCGTTGTCAAAGTAGAACAAATGGAATCCATGCGTTTTAGGTAATTTGAATCAATAGACGATTTGCACAATTCACATCTCTAGTTATGTTATATCACCTTGAAGGGTGTTCTCCTTACTAGGTTTAGATATGTTCTGCAATGTGAAAAGCTGCACTTAGCGTGTCCTGCCATTTTCAAAATGTCGCTTGTTTGCGGAGGAAAAAAACACCCTTATAATTCCATCAGTCCAGGACTAAACGAAATCAAGGTTTACTTTCTGAAGTAGGCTTCAAACATTTTTTAAGAATTTAAGATGATCACCACAGGCGGCATAGTGTTTGTTAAAAAAACTTAAATTGGCATATTTTGTGGGATAGAAATCGTGAGTGATGAGTGATATTGGGAGCACAAAAAATAATTTATGGCATGGATGGTTTTTCAAGATGGCGGTGAATATATTCGCTCTAGGGAACGCAAATGAATATGGAAAGGCTGCTCTTACCATTGTTCGAACTATGTATAAAACACACTTTCTAAGAATAAACCCTTTTTTTTACATCACTTCCAAGATGTAAAGAAATCTTAAAGCGTGGTATTGATTTGTCCAGGAGAGCGCTGTTACAAGGATGGTCAATTGACACTGCAAAAACTCAACCGCCAGTAGTTTCTTTAAAAACACGTCAAGTCCTGTATGTCTCCATCTGCGTTCATAGGATCTCTTACTGCCGACAATCATATTCCGTCCCAGCGCCAATTGTGTTGATAGGCTGCAATGGTCTAGAAGTGAGTGAAAGAAACTTTTTCTTTGATTTTATTGTAAAGTGTATATTCTAAATGTTTTTTGTTTTATTTAAGTTTTATGTTGTATATTTTGAAATATGTTTTTACTATCTCTATATCTTATGTATAATTTGTATTGTTAAATGTTGTAAGCTAACGCTTCTTCAGCATAGCTGCCTGTTGCTGTAGCTGTTTTTATATAACTGAAATAAAATTAAATAACTAACCGCGTCATTCTTGAGATAAGAGGATGGTGCGCAGAAGATACAAATCTCAGAAAATTCTTGTTTTGGTGATCTCAAATTATCTTTCAGATCATATCCCAACAATGAAGTCCATGAAGTAAAACGTGCCGATCCTTTAGGCGACCATCTAGGGCGCTTAAAAGTGATTTCGTCCCCCCAACTGACCTAAAAAAGTTGATGATGTATATCATACCACACACAAAAAAAAACAACACACACATACCGACAACAGCTACATTGTGGGGTATTATGGTGTGCATGGTGGGCGTCATAAAATTCGTTATATCCAAGCATTATGGGCAATGGGGACTTTTAGTATTAGACCATGGCATTATGGGGGTTGTGGGACCATTGAAATAGTGTTGTGTGTCCTCTGTGGGGTATGTGCAACCCAACCACAACACACAGTAACATACAGAAACATAGAGGGGGTATTTTCTTTAATATGTTTTTGTTCAGCTCACATACGCAGAACTGCGTGACTCCTAGACTAATCAAAAATGCTGTAGTTGATTAATTTTGACTTGCCAGACAGACTACCCATAATCCCCTTCACGAGTTTGATCAGCGCAGTGCCAAAAATGAGAATTTGCTGCATCTTAAACCATAATTTACAAAAATTCTAGAGGGGGTCCACGAACAGATTAGTCACCATTTTTTAGGCCCAAGTAATGTAATTCACAAGTCAAAATACAGCAAAGTGAATTTACAAAGTGTCGGCCATATTTAATTCAAAATGGCCGCCAAAGACATCAGTTTGCCAACTTCAATTATGATTTTAAGAACCCTCAAGAACGGTATCAAAACATTGGTATTGCCACTGTTTAAAGCGCTTCTGTTATTTAAAGTAAAGATACAGGCTAAAGTATTTAATATGTCGGCCCTATTGAATTCAATGATGCTGCCAAACGAATAATTAGTTTCATTCAACATCTCACTATACCAAACATGGGTGTCCCCCCCCCCCATTTTTAGCGCTGTATGATAGTTAGAAGTCAATATGTAGGCCAAAGTATATTCAACATGGCCATCAAACAAAATTGCGGCAACTTAAAAACGAAACGGTTTTATAGAAACCTTGAGTATCACAACAATGTTATAGAGACCATTTACCTTGTCACGTGGCCCACAACGGAGAATGATAAAATATGTTGAAATAGCGGCCATTTTGAAATCAAAGATGGCTGCCCAACGGTTGGTCGAAAAAATGGGAAAACACAATTTGGGTTTCCTTGGCCTCAATATTACTAAAAAAGACAAAATTTAAATGTACAAAAAATCCCTTAAATAACACAAGACTGTACTATTAGTCGGCCCAATCAAATTCTTATTACATAAAGGCGGTTAATTCCCTCAAAGTGTGCTTTAAATACAATTGGTATTACAAAGCAAAAGGTGGTTTTCTTAAAAAAACACAGATGGCAAGTGTTTTTTTTTTGTAGAAATGTCCACTTCCTTCTCTAACAACAGCTTAACTGATTGACGTGTTCATCAGCATACTATGATTGTTGACTTTTGGGCCATTCTTGGATCACACACGTGACCGAACGTTACTGGCCCCCTATGACAAAACAACCAATCTAGCAATTTGAAAACAATATTTTTGGTTAGGTTTGGACTAAAACCGACCAAAAATAATGTTTCCACTCTCGCCTAGATTGGGTTGTTTTGCCATCGGGCCATGATTGGGTCAAGTAAATTTCGGTCACGTGTGTGACTTCCCGAAGAATGGCCCTTTTGATGTTGAGTGTTGATTTAAATCGAAAAAAAATACGTAACTTATCAATAATGTCCCGTGTATTTGTTGGATATTTTAAGTTATAAAGGCCAGGCTATGAGTTGCAATGGTATAGTTTATATTGTAACCAAAAGGTTTAATGAAAAATTTACGAATCAGAATAAAGACTTTTGATATCCATTTCTATTGCATGTTGTGCAGCAATACGTACGGTCCGACTTTTCTATTACAAAAAAAGCTTTGTCCAAAGTAGAACAAATGGATTCCATTCGTTTTTAGGTATTGTGAATCATAACCGATTTGCAAGCAAGTCAAATCCTTAGTTTAATCACCTTGAAGGTGTTTCTCCTTACGATTTTAGATCTGTTCGGCACTGAAAAGCTGACACTTAGCGTGTCCTCCATTTCCCCCCAAAATGGTCGCAATTTTTTTGCGGAAAAACACCCTTATAATTCACTCCATTCAGGACTAACGAAATCAAGTTTCCTTTCGAAGTAGGATTCCAACTTTTTAAGAATGGCTTATTCAAAATTTTCTAAAAAGAAAAAACTTCAAAATTTTTAAATAAACTTAAATTGGAATATTTTTGGGATAAGAACGTGAGTGATATTGGGAGCACCAAAAAATAATTTATTGGCCAGGATGGTTTTTCAAGTGGCGTGACTATATTCGCTTAGGAACGCAAATGAATATGAAAGGATGCTTACCCATTCTTTTCGACCTATAAAACAACACTTTTCTAAGAAAACCCTAAATCACTTCCAAGATGTAAAGAAATCTAAAGCGTGGTATGGATTGTCCAGGAGCAGCGTGTTACCAGCTGGTTACAATTGACACTGCAAAAAACCTCAACCTCCAGTAGTTTCTTTAAAAACACGTCAAGTCCTGTATGGCTCAGATCTTCGTTAATATTATTCTCTCTACTGCCGACCTCATCTCCTTCCAGCGCCAACTTGTGTTGAGTAGTCTGCAATGGTCCAGAAGTAGACAAAACTTTTTCTTTTGAACTTTTATTTTAAATGCTGTATATTCTAAATGTTGTTTGTATTTTATTTAAGTTTAATGTTGATATTTTGAAACATCTGTTTTTTAATCGATCTATATCTTATGTATATTGGTATTGTAAATGTTGTAAAGCTACGCTTTCAGCATATGCTGCCTGTTTGCTGTAGGGTTTTATATAACTGAAATAAAAAAATAACATAACCGCCGTCATCTTGAGATAAGAGCTGTGCGCAGAATCAAATCTCATAATTCTCTTTTTGGTGAATCTCAAATTATATTTCAGATCATATCCCCAACATTAAAGTCCCATTGAAGTAAAACGTGCCGATCCTTTAGGCGACCATCTAGGGCGCTAAAAGGCATTTCGTCCCCCCAAACTTACCTAAAAAGTGAGATTTTTATATCATCACCCACCACAAACCAACAAACCCACACACATACCGACAACAGCTACCTTGTGGGTGTATTTATGGTTGTGCATTGTGGGGTATAAAATTCGTATATCAATGCTTAGGGAATGTGAACTTGTAGTATAGAAATGCATTATGGGGGTGTGGACCATTGAAATAGTGTGTGTGTGTCTCTCTGTGGGGTATGTGCAACCCAACCACAACACACAGTAACATACAGAAACATAGAGGGGGTATTTTTCTTTCATATTTTTTTAAGCTCACAATTACCGCCGCCTGCGTGACTCCTAGACTAATCAAAAATGCTGTCGTTGATTAATTTTGACTTGCCAGACTACCCATAATCCCTCACGAGTTTGATCATCGCAGTGCAAAAATGAGAAATTTGCTGCATCTTTAACCATATTTTACAAAAATTCTAGAGGGTGTCCACGAAGATTATGTCACCATTTGATGTAGAAATATTTCTTTAGAGATGACAAGTTTTGTTTTCAGGTGGACACCCCTAGGTTTTAATGGCATTTAAATTGAGCTTGTATATTTTAATGTGTAAGCACGTGGTGTAAGCAAAATTGGCGCTGCCGTTTTCAACTTACCACGTTGCCAAGTTGAATCATTGTTACGCGATTGTAAACGTGTACTGTGAGATGGTTTTTGTGTTGTGACAGCATTACTAGGGAATAATTACGCGACGTATCGTATGCCCGGGGGTATCACATAATTATGAAATGGATAGGGGTAAGGCTGGCGCTCCAAACCCAGGCCCCACATGTCAATCAATTTTCCTTGCCCCTAGTCTAAAAGGGTACAACATGTCAAAATAATAACCTCCACCAAAATAAAATTTATTCGGATGTCGGCAAGGGGAGCCCCATGAACGTTAGGGAGGCACCAGACTCATTTTCTGGGGAAAAACGGGGGAGTGGAAGTTCATTTTTTGAACAAATTTTGGCCCGAAAAAATTCCAAATGTTGGCCAAAAATCGCTGATATTTTCCCAAATTTGGAGATCGCTGATTTTTGCCAAAAAATCCGTCATTTTTCTTCTGGCGGGGGGGGGGGGGGGACTGGGGTCAAGAAAAAATATTAGGGGGCGCAAAGTCCCCAGGCCCCCCCCGTGGTGCCGCCACTGATCGAGCTTAAAAGTTTTGTACACTAAATCAATAGGATGTTGTTGGTTTTTGACAAAAACACAAAAATGTGATGATTATCCACAAAATGGTCAAAAGGTCCACTTTTGCTAATTGTTTTGATAAAAAATGTCCTTTTTTGTGTTGAAATGCTCAAAAGTCCAAAAAAAAAATTAGGGACTATGAGCTATAAAATCTCAATTCCCATGGCGCATTTCAATAACTTTCCAATCACCAGTATATTGAGCAAATACACCCCTGTTTTTAGTATGATTTATGATACCCAGAACATGCATAGTCAGCTGTCGTTAACATGTGCACATCCAAGGCTGTGAACTCGCCCTTGGAGATTAAAACATGCCATGCCTCAAGTGGCATACCAGATTATAAGTTATATAGTTTGTAGGACTGTGTAATTGGTGTAAGTTCACGGCCTTTATAAAAAGTTACATAATAATGCAATATTGTTCATTGTACAGGGGTGTTTATTACCTGGTACTTGTTAACACAATAGCAGGCGACTCTTTTGTTCTCTTTCAATTTATGTCAATATGGGAGAGCCAACTGCAGTGCTTTTCTTTCCCGATAGTAGATAACTCTTTTAAACTGGCAACCATACATTACATTGTTATGCGTTCCCGACACACAGTGCAAAATACATCTGCGCAAATTGTCACGTGTTGTGTGCCATTTGACTAAGTCTGGACATAATGAGTCACGCAGCCCCCCCTAGCTCACAATGTAATTTTAGACCGTTTTAAAACACTTCACTGTGGGGGTAACCCCACTGTGCAAAATATGCCCACAATGTAACTGTACTTGCAAATACCCCCACAATGTATCTCTGGAAAGTTTACACAAACACACACACACACTTCTCTCGCACACACACTGAACGCACAACACACACACGCACACACACAATGCGAAGGGCTTCTTACCCGTATGAGTGTTCCCCAAGATTACGCTATTTGGTAGAGCAATTCCAGGTTTTCTGAAAAAATGTAGTGTAGCCATATAAATGAAACCCGTTATATTTGAATTGTTATTGCATATTTCAGTGTTTCATTTCTCGATTTACGTTACTTAACATTTTTAAAAGCAATGAAGACTCCTGAGTAGCCGTCAACAATTGTATTTTATTTTGTCTGCTTTTTAAATTCTTGGTTTGTTTGATGTTGTTGTCCGTTGGTTTAAAACAACGAGATGCTTTTAAAAGTCACTTACCTCATAACGTTATCCTCTCTGGTGAGTGATGAAAGGAGTATAATTCAATTTCTGTTTCTTGTTATACTTTCTGTAACCACGACCCATTCTACAATTTAATCAAGTTGACTCCTCGTCATGGTGTTAACTTAGAGTGGCGATTGAAGGCCGTTTCATTGATAATTTTAAAATTTAAGGACATAATTTATTCAAGTTAATTGTGTTAATATCTCCATACAGGCAGAAGTATCCTGTGACCAATACGCTGCGAAATAGTGCATGATTTTAGTGATGACGAAAGATAATTCATTCTCAATGTCTTTCTCTCTTGGATCTAAAACCTTTCATCTAAGCTTTGCGCTTTATTTTCTCAGTTTAGCTACATTCCCTGTACATCGAGTGGCTATGGCGCCCTCTCATTTGGAATTCTCGCTTCGCTCGGGCCTCGGGCACGCCCTCGAAAATCCTCTGGTGATCCTGTCACAGTTGATAAACTCAATTTTTTGAACGAAGACTATTGTTTTGTTGAACCGACACATTCTTTACATTACATTTTAGTTCGACTGATTTTGTGACTTATATACATAGAATGCAAACGTTCTCAAATCTCAGCCTCCTTTCTTCTGTTTTACACCTCTAATTTCGTGTTTTACGATCACCACTTGCAAACATACATATATACACCTTAGACCTAGACCAAGATTATAAAACACGCGTTTTGGGGGTCGTGTAAATCGAGGTGTATTTAAAATTTTAGCATAGAAGCAAATTTGTTTCTTTCATTTGTTGTTTGTTTGTTTTTAACTGCATCGATCTTGAGGCGCACGCAGTGCTGCAATTTTATCTGGCCACAGGATGCCTCTCTACCTAACGATAATCGTATCCCCAATCGCTTACCCCGTTCCCCTTCTCTCATCTTCAATCTTCATAACCAGCTTTAACACCTCTACGACTCTTTTTCAACCCTCTGTCCCCCTCTGAGTGACAAGAACTCACTTGACTCAACCATGCTGGATTAATTATAATGATTTTCTTTAGTGTGTTAAAATAAAACACAGACACTGCCCGTACTACTTACAAACACAGTCCGTAGCTGAGCGCGCGGCGAAGCCAGACCTTCTCCCGGGGAATTAAGCCCAAAGGTTGCTCAATAGATTTTGTTACAGCTTTTCCCCTTGGATGCTTAACCTTTTTGCAAAATGTTGAAACCTTCGCCGCGGGTCTGATTAGATTTATACTACAACAGGATGATATGAGTATAATTGGCACGAATGCTGGTTCACGCTTTTAGGCTTCACCTTCTCTAAACGGAGGGTTCATGTAAAGGCTACCGCCATTTAACAACATGGTGCCATTATTAAAGGTCCAATAAAGCAGCTTGCAAACAGAATTATTTTTTTTAAACACAATTTAATATTTTGCTTTAGTGTATATATCACTTTATTTTAATTGACACACTGAAATATCCCCATGGAACCACAACGGGTCTTGGTTATTGGTTAAAAAAAGAGTTAATTCTAAGGGACAAAGGGAAATTCATCGACTATCACAGTTTTTTTGGGTGTTAAATACGCTCCGAATCAAAGGGTTTTCTTAAACAAGTTCGCTTTTCTATTCACACAGATCGATACGGCTGTATGGAAGTCACTTTTATTATGACAAAAACCACGAAAATAAAGTAAGATATCATTTTAATTAACACCCATCTACAAAAATAAAATGAGCGTTTAGTTGCTACAATCACAAATATTTCAAGGTCATACTGGGGATAAAATTTCAAGAAGTCTCTGCCTTTCAAAGTGGTGCACGTCAAATTCTTTGTCTTAGTATATATTAAATCGATTAAGAAATAACAATATTATTTACACGTGACTATCTTTGGAATAATCCCATTACATGGAGAGCGTAATGACAATTTTCAAAGTATAGACTCTGGAAAGGCAACCCGTTTTCACACAATCATCCCGTAATACCCTCACATTGCGATCATCGGGTAAATCCGATCCCTCAGACGGGTATCCTATAATATAATAATTTCTCATATAATATATTATATTTATGGTATATATTATTTGTGTGATGTTTTTTAACAATACTATGACCCATAGTTTACAGTTACAGTACAAAGTACAATAAGATCTATGGGGATTCATGCATAAGACCTAAAAACATGTTGTATTGCCCTCAGCGCCCGGGCCGAATTTTGTAAAAATTAGAACCTGTGTAAAGAACCGAGAGTCCTACCTATACAATTGTCCGGTAGTCTGTGAAAGCTGCTGTCTGTCCCTCGGACGCCCAGTCTCTGAAACATGCTGTCCGTCGGACACTCGCTCTCTCTATATAATGTGTCGTCCGTGGTTTGGTATGTCAATGAAACAGTTCCGTAGGATTTTGGTGCTAAAGTTGATGTTATTGCTTTTTTCATTCAATAGGGACCAGACAGTCAGGAAATGATGGGGTGCAAATTTTCGGACTGCTGCCCCCTTCCTCAAGGGGAAAAATGTTACTACAGGGAAAAATTTAAAATCGAGTCAAATTGTGTTTTAATGTACATTAACATGTTCGTCTCCTTATAAGGATTAGAAAAAGTATATATTTGCCTAGGTTCCGATCTTTAGTTAAAGCGCTATAGCCCCATTAATGGTTCAAGGTCATCCTGGGATAAAATTTACCCAATGCTCAGATTTTGTTGAAACTGGTGATAAGTTGTTTGTATTGTCTCACAGGATCCAAAAATGTATTATTTTACAGTGTGTCACATGGTTGGCTAATTACATAGCAAAATGTAGCAAGGGTCTACATGGTCTATGGGGGTCACCATGATGTCGCTATGGTGATATCAAAAAATCAATTAAAATGCATTTTCAGTTTCAGTATGACACAAGGAATCATTTGACACCACTTCCAACAACATCGGAGCATTTACCCCCAGGGTGACCTTGAACCATTACAGGGCTATACCGCTTTAACTAAAGGTTATTTATTTATTTATTTATTTATTTATTACATTTCATCACTGGTACACAAACAGCATAAAAAGAAAATTCAAGAAAATATTGCACAAGATTAACAGAATAAAAATATACGTATTTAGATATTGCAACCAAAAGAATTCCAGTGAAAAGGTTGGGACAAACAGGTGCTTAATCACCTCTAGGACCATCCCACCTCCAAGAATTTTGAAAGCCAAATACTGAACCCCCAAATTACATAGGCCTGCAATTTGTACATGTGCAGACTAAGCCCCAAGTACACATGTTTGATGGATCAAAACTTGTAGCAAATCTGGAATCTAAAAAGTCAACTACCTGAGATTTGAAAGTAGCAAAAGAACCAGTTTGTCTGGTTTCAAAGGGGAGCTGGTTCCATAAAGAAACAATACGATTGAAATAGGTTGCTTTATGTGCCTCAGTCCTGCAAAACTGAGGCTTTAACCTAAATGGATCAGAAGATGATCTTGTGGTGGGATGGTCCCGTCTGTTGCTGCCGCTGAATTCGACAAACTTGTTGATATTGAGGTCATAATGACCACTTTTACATCTAAAAAGAAATAACAAATCAGTCTTGTCTCTCCTGAGGGTGACCAAGGCAAATATATATTTTTTGTAACCCTAGTGAGGAGACGAACGCGTTTGTGTACATTAAAACACAATTTTGACTCTATTTTTAATTTTTTGTCCTGTACTCACTCTTAAAAGGACAGTATGAAAAATATTCAATATACTAAAATTCACTCATACTAAAATCATTTTGTATCTGCACTTTTTGAAAAATTTATCTTAGGTATAGCCAATGTGCTCAACGAAGATGATATGTACAGTTGCTCTACAATTTTTCAACGTATTAACATCCAAGTTAGTTTCTAATAAGTGGGAGTGATTTGTTGGTAAAAATACATTTTAGTATTTTAAATACTTTCTTTACCATACTCTCCGTTTAAAAAATACGTAATTATAGATAATTACGCTGTTAAATACTTGCTCACACAAATTGCCTTTAAACGTAGTTTTCGCACTTCAAGATCGTCAGCTTCAAGTAATCTGAATGAAATACATTAACTGTATTAAATGTCAAGAATATCTTACTAAAAATTTTACGCCTTAAAATTGTATGTCTTTGTATGTTTAAAATTAAAAAAAAAAAAAAAAAAAAAATAATAAATTGCTAATTTCTTAAATTATTCTTGTGCAGATAGGCAATTTTGGTTGCCTCTACTTCAAGCCTTAAACTCACAACATTGGCAATTTGCTTTTTAATTCCAAAGAGGTGAATAAACCACCCTGTGAAACCAGACGAATCAAACCACAACAGTGATATTAAGATATTTAAGGCTGCTGGATCAAATACTTGAAACTTTTAAGTTTTTTTAAAATTGACAGAGATCACTGGATGACCAGTTCGTGATTTTTGAAGTAGTAACTACACATCACCATACTCACGCGTGATTGGTAGTCCAGAAATTGGGCTACTATTCAGCGAAGTTTTAATATGTTCGCAGGTTTCAGTACCTATGGTGAGCTTTAAATGACACGAGACTTTTCGAGGATACAAATTTGCACGAAATTTAATTGTAGAACACATACAGAGAACGATTTGAATGTTTATTGGGCAAAAATGTAGAAAAGAATACAAAAAATACCTTTGAACTTAGTTGCCCACATCAAATTTCTATTACATAAAGGCGTTTTTATTCCCTTTCAAGGTGATAAATACATTGGTATTAAGGCATTTGAATATGAAAATGTGAGGTTCTTAAAAAAAAACATCGGGCATTTTTTGGGCTTATTATATTTTGCGAAACGAAACAAAACGAAACAGATTTTTAGTGGGAAGAGGGGTAAGTTTAGGAAAAAATTATAAACGCTGGGAAGATGCAAATGTGATAGCAACTAATGTTATTTTGACTCAAAAACTTGGTAAAAGTATTTCGGAAGCATCTACAGTTTATTTAAATCAAATTGTAGTCAAAGAAAATCTGTTTCGCGAAAATATTCAGTAAGCAAGGAGCTGATATTTTGCAATGTACAGGTGGTTTTTCAAGATGGCGGTGACTATATTCGCTTGGGGAACGCAAATGAAAATGAAAGGCTGCCCTATCCATCCTTTCGACGTTATAACACAACACTTCTACGAATAACCCTAATATTTTCCAAGATGTAAAGAAATATTAAAGCGTGGTATTGATTTGTCCAGAAGAGTGTTACCAGCTGGCTACTACTCCCATCAACCTGACACAATAAAAGGTGAGTTTCCGTAACCTGACCCATCTGATACACTTTTCTGGCACACTTATGAATTCCGGACACTTCACGGAATAAAGCACAGGTTTATTATATTCTTTGTTTAGGCTGAGCGAAAAGAGTCGATGGCGTAAGCTCAAGAATGTCTACCACAAAGGAAGCGTGCTTCCAACCTC
>JAMKCH010042964.1:0-14014 GCA_023653785.1 Ophioderma brevispina
GAACAAAAGGCCTGAGTTTTTTAAAATACTAAACATAAAAAAAGTTGGTTCACCGACTTACTTTTTCTGCAAGATCGCACAAAAACACGATAAAAAGGGGATTTTCAAGTACTACGTTTTTCACATGTTGTTCACATGTTTGGCGCGCGATTCATCAGACGCGAATTAGTAACGCACAAAACCATCATCGCGAGCGTGAAACTTGCGACGTCTCCAGAACAGACCATTTTTATGACACGCAGTCGTTCTGGTTGCGGATGGATATGAGTCAGAGTCAGCAAAACGGGTTGATGGTCGCTTCCCATTTGATTTGGCGAAATTGCGAAATTGATTTAGAGTAGGCCTATTATACATGTTATTCTTTGTGGCGCTCAAAACTAATTTTACCTAATAGCCCAATTGCATGGACTTTTGTCAAAATGTAGATCTTGTAAGAATAGGTTAAAACCTGAAAATAAGGTAATTCAACTCTACCAGAGAGACCGGGAGGAGACCAGCTCATTGCACCTTTAAACTAATAATTTTTTTTCCTATTTACCGAGTTCTGAGTGGTTGTCAAAACTTGTGTTGATGGGGAAAAAAAACTATTTTGGTTGATCATTCAGGTCAAATAACAAAATCCGTATCAAATCTGTCAATATAGCATTGCGCGGAAATGTTACATTTCAACTTTCTTCTGAAAAAGAGGCCTACGCTTGTTGTAAAATTGAGGGAAAATGGCAAATTAGTTATATTTGCACAAAACCTGCATCTCTCACCGGTTGTGAGGGTCGGGCCAATTGTCCTCGGTCAGACTCTATGTTGGGAGCCAACGGGTCAAATATGGGTTAGTGAGTAAAACTAGGCCAAGCTAAAGAAAAAACGCTTTGTGTAACGGTAACCGTATAGTTCTTTGCTCTCTGCGTATTTCTGGCGTAAAACTCGTGGAAAAATGGCGCCGTGCGCGAAGTTTGCGTTATAGAATCGCTTTCATTTTTGTGCGTTGTAAGACGACACAGGCTGCTAGCGCGCGCTGGTAACTATATATAAGAGCAAAAAATCAGCTTTTGTGCATTCCTTTAGAAGAATCACGCTGCAAACTCCTAAATTCTGAAATTTAGACATGAAGATAATTGATAACACCCTAAACATAAATAGATGTTTTCATTCTAATTTGTTGCGCAGCCAACAATAACTTCCATTGATATGTTCTAACATTTCCTAGTACTTTTGTGTTTCAAACACAGACATTTATTATACGCCTCAATATATCCTTTTTTTTAAATAAACAAATTTACACAAAATCATTTGTTTTGTCAGTGTAATTTGTCCATATATAGTATGTATACATGAATATTGGACCAGAAAAGAAACACACACACCACCACACGCCACACATTGCACACACACCACGCACCGCACGCACGCACCACGCAACGCGATCAAGCAAAATGAGTTCCAAAAAGGCGGTCATATTCATTTTTAACTGTTCAAGTTAATTGTTGCACAAACACTAACGCATAAGGGGCTCATTTCATATATAACCAATTTCCCAAAGAATACTTTTTTAGATGAACCCACCACAGGTTAGAAGGATTCAAAGAACATCAACAATAAGAAATAAAAATCTGAAAAAAATTGTTTCAGTAAAGAAAACTAGGGGCAAAACATTGATTTTAATTTTTGCGTCCAAATATGCGAAAAAGACACAATTCGTTCTGATTTTCTACGGCACTGCTTCACCTAGATTTTGTTGATGCTGTAATTGGGAAGGATGAACTATATTTAACAGATTAAGAACAAATAGAAATGTCTCGTGCCATTTTATATTTGTTAGGTTTAATTGTATAATTACCAAAGGTTCCTACAGTAAACCGCTATACGATATTGGTATATAACATATTATGGCACACACATTGGCCCTACTATACTTTCCAAGAGAATTTTTTGCTTAATTATGTACTTGGTTCATGTCACTAGGTGTATTGAATATGAAAATCAGAATCACAGTTTAACTTTATTAGATTTTAAATTTGTACATGGGCACTTCCGTTAGTGCATTGTGGGTGGGGGGGGAGGCTCCTAGGGGCCACTGCTAATTAACCGCAAAAACGACGCGATGTGTTTGATTTTTTTGCACCAATGCAAGCGGCCACTAAAAGTAAAAAAGTTTAGACAAATACAAAAAATATAACCAAATTTATGCAGCGTTAAAAAAACGCCGACCGCAGAAAACAAAAAAAGTGGGTCCTCCCTAGGAACCCCCCCTTATGCAGTTAAGTGTTAAGGAAGCTACATCTTTGCAGAAAACCCCATTGAAAATGGACCAATTAATCCAAAGCTATAATCAGTTGAAGGGTGGCAAAGAACAATAGGAAACAAAAGACATTTTCATCTTTGTTTGGGATATCTCAAAAATTCAATGTTTGCGACTTCCGAATAATATTGCTTGATCACATCAGCAACATTGTTTCAGGTTATTTCATGATCTGTCACTTCAGCAATTTCGAGTGAAAAGAATTTATAAAAGTTTGGAAATAGAACAAAACCGATATCACAAGCTGCAAAATTAAAAGATATCATGAACATTGGAACTCAAATATTGTATGTTGAAACAAGTCCAAAATGTATTGTTCTTCTGAAAACGCTACAAAGTTTTGAAAAAAAAATGACCAAACAAGGGCATATGGTGAGCATTACGTACCTTTTCGTTAAATCGGCTACCTCAGAGATTTGAAATAATATTTTTGGTGTAATAATAAAAATAGTCATCTAGAACTAGAGAACCTAAATGCTTAATTCCCAAGTTAGAGATGAATCAGATTTTCGTTTTCAATGCAGTAAACATTACCTAGGATACCGTGTATAACAAAACATTCCGGATCCGGATTTCGAGCACAAAGTCCTGTGTATTTCTATATGAAGTGACTTTCGGATTTGAGCTTAGTTATTTAGTAATTATACATAGTATAGTGGACTAAGGCCTTTTAATACAAAAAACGAATTTTGTTTGAAAATTGAGTGCGCCCCCATCGGGAAATTTCTGAGACAGCCTTTACAACTAGGTCCGTAATGCACAAAAGAGTTAGACCAGGTCCAAAGTTATCGTTCTGAATGGCCCTTACTATTCTCTCTTCATAAACTAACTAGCAATTTCTAAATTTTACTTAAACTGTCCTACTTTAGACCAGTTACTCTTTTGTCATACGGCCCTAATATTTATTATATCAGTTCACCTAACCAGAGTTTTTAACAACAAATTGCGTAAAGCAGTGCTTTAGTATTTTGTAATTCACAACCACGTTCCTCCCCTCTCTCACTCTCCAGATTTGCCTTAAAAAGCGAGATCTGTGAATTCGTTCACCAAACCCGTAGCCTTAGTGTTGCATTATTGCCTATCTGATTTGCAGTTTCGAAGTCTCAACAAGACTTTGCACAATTTTTTTTCATAACTCCAAAACGTCAGATCCGAACTCACACTGAAAGTTTTTTGGAAATAGGCATTTCCTCAAAGATAGAAATGAACTATTAATAAAATCTAAAGGGCTAGAAATCATGAAATGCACCTCATTTTCTCTCAATGTTTTTGTTTATTTAAATATTTGACTAGTTTATAAGAGCATAATGTTTGAACCTTTCCATGAATCATGTTTAAATCAATCAGATGAATCACGTCATCCTGATGAAATGCTCATAATGTCCATACAAAACAATAATGGTAGCTATTGCAATTGGTTTTTACTACGTCACCGTAGTCAAAATGGTCTTCGCCCTCATTGGTGTTTCATTTATTGAGACATGTATCACCCACTATGTATACGATATTTAACATGTGATTGCCTATCATTGTTGTCCCTGTACTTGGTATTGTCTGTCACCTTTTCTAGCACATCTACCTTGACCCCCCACCAGTGGTGGTCATCACTGTCCCCTTGATGTCTTACATTTTTCTACAGTTGCCTTATACCACCGACACAGTCTATCACCTGCTGTTCTAACTTATTGTACATTGCCACTTGGATCAACCTGTGTGTTTACTTTTGGGGAGGTGCTGATGATGTAGGTCTACTTTGTTCCTATGGGTTGCATTATTCCAATCCTTATCACCTAAGTTGTGGCAGTGATTCTTAACTCTTGTTCAATTGCTGATCGATGCTTGTCAGTGAAAGCAAAGTCAGTCTTATCTGTGTGGTCTCAGGTAGTTCTGTGTTTTCTAGTTCATGTGTCCTTCCTGATTTTGATTGTGTGAGGGTCAGTATCTGTGTGGATGGCTCATATCACACGCGTTGTTGGCCAACTCACAGGCACTGATCATTTTGGGCTGTGGAGGGAAGTCCTATGGATTTCATGCTTGCTGTCAATGATTCTCTCCTCTGTTTGGTACAGGTTGTTTTGAGTGAGAGTGGGCTCTTATCTGACTACTGAGACTTGATAGCAGTGATGAGTTCTCCTTCAGCATCTTGCATGTTCTTCTTTGTTTTCATTTCTTCTTCTTGTAAATTATCAGTCAGGGTTCTCTGTGCTGCTTCAACTACGACTCGCTTCTTGTCAACACTCCTCCCTCTGTCATTTACTCTTGCTGATGATTGTTGCATAGTAGCTACCAAATCTCATCAAGGCTGCGTTAGTCAACAAGGTGGTCATGACCCGTATGGTCACAAGACCACAGGATTGCACAAGATGGGACTTTACAATTGGTTTCTTACAAGTACCGAGTCAGGGGCAGTGTAGGGTGCTTCTTACAGTGCTGTTGTTGTTGCATTAGGGAGTTTTGCTTCTTTCCTGTAAGCTCAGACATGGGTAGGACAGTTGTGATGACGTAGAGGGGCGCCGATTCTGATGATTATCCACACAGACTTGGCCAAAGAAAACATCCACAAATCATGCCAGAAACTCAAAGCTGGTTGCCTTCTTCATCCCAACTACCACAAGAGGAGCGCAAAATTGAAGCTATCATGGTAGGCCCTTCAAGTTCTCTACAATAATGTTATTTGGCAGGCTATCAATGTTTCACCTGGTACGCGTAATTACTTTCACCACTGGGGCAGTTGATCTTAGGTCTCTTTCCATGCCTGTTGCTGCAGACAAGACTTGCAGTAGGTGTGTAGGCAAGGCAAACATTTAGCTTGGTGTTGTCCATTGTCATCTGGCCTCAGCACAGATTAGACAATCAAGACTATTCCTTGAAGTCACCTTTTCTCTTAGCTGGGTGTACATTGTCATATGGCTCAGCACGATAGAACAAGTCAAGAACTTTTCCTTGAAGTCACCTTTTCTCTTAGCTGGTGTTGTCCATTGTTATTATGGCTCAGCACGATTGAACAAGTACAAGAACTCTTCCTTGAAGTCACCTTTTCTCTTAGCTGGTGTTGTCCATTGTAATTGGCTCAGCACAGATATGATTGAAAAGTCAAGAACTCTTCCTTGAAGTCACCTTTTCTCTTAGCTTGGTGTTGTCCATTGTCATAGGCCGCACAGATTTAGAACAAGTCAAGAAAAACTCTTCCTTGAGTACCTTTTCTATTAGCTGTGTTGTCCATTGTCATATGCTCATCAGCACAGATTGAACAAGTCAAGAACTTCTTCCGTGAGTACACCTTTATTTGCTTGGTTGTTGTCCATTGTCAATGGCTCAGCACAGATAGAAACAAGTCAAGAAATCTTCTTCGAAAGTCACCTTTTCTCTTAGCTTGGTGTTGTCCATTGTCATATGGCTCCTCAGCACAGATTTAGAACAAGTCAAGCATTTCTTCCTTGGGGTGGAAGTCACCTTTCTCTAGCTTGGTGTGTCCATTGTCAATGGCTCAGCACAGATAGAACAAGTCAAGAACTTCTTCCTTGAAGTCACCTTTTCTTTAGCTTGGTGTTGTCCATGCATATGCGCTCCGCACAAGATAGAAACAAGTCAAGAAAATCTCGTGAAGTCCCTTTTTCTTCGGCTTGGTGTTGTCCATTTCATATGGCTCAGCACAGATTGAAACAATGTCATCAAGAAACTCTTCCGTGAAGTCACCTTTTCTCTTAGCTTGGTGTTGTCCATTGCTCCATATTGCTCAGCACAGATAGAACAAGTCAAGAACTCTTCATTCTTAATGTCACCTTTTTCTCTTAGCTTGGGTTGCCATTGTTCCTAGGCTCAGCACAGATAGAACAAGTCAAGAACTTTTCCTTGAAGTCACCTTTCTCTTAGCTTGGTGTTGTCCATTGTCATATGGCTCAAGCACGATGAATTTACAAGTCAAGACTCTTCATTAAGTAACCCCTTTTTTTTTTCTTCTCGCTTGGTGTTGTCATTGTAATATGGCTCAGCACAGATGAACAAAAAAGTCAAGAAACTTTCCTTGAAGTCACCTTTTCTCTTAGCATGGTGTTGTCCATTGTCATATGGACTCAGCACGATTGAACAAGTCAAGAACTCTTCCGTGAAGTCCCCTTTTCTCTTCGCTTGGGTTGTCCATCCATTGTTCATTGGCTCAGCACAGATTAGAACAAAGTCATAGAAGTCAAGAACTCTTCCTTGAAGTCACCTTGTCTTAGCTTGGTGTTGTCCATTGTCATAGGGCTCAGCACAGCTAGAACAATGTCAAGACATCTTCCGTGAAGTCCCCTTTTCTCTTAGCTCTTGGTGTTGTCCATTGTCATATGGCTCAGCACAGATAGAACAAGTCAGAAACTCCTCTTTGAAGGTCACATTTGCTCTTAGCGTGGTTTGTTGTCCATTGTTCATAGGCCTCAGCACGAGAGAACATATGTCAAGACAAAAACTCTCTGAAGTCACTTTCTCTTAGCTTGGTGTTGTCCATTGTTCTATGGCTAGCCAGATGGAAACAAGTCAAGAACTCTTCCTTGCAGTAACCTTTTCTCTTAGTGGTGTGTCACTGTCATATGGGCAGCACAGATAGACACAAGTCAAGAACTCTCTGAAGTCACTTTTCTCTTCGCTTGGTGTTGTCCATTGTCATATGGCTCAGCACAGATTGAACAAGCAAGACTCTTCCTTGAAGTCCCTTTCTCTTAGCTTGGTGTTGTCCATTGTTTAATATGGCTCAGCACAGATAGAACTAGTCAAGAACTCTTCCTTGAAGTCACCTTTTCTCTTAGCTTGGTGTTGTCCATTGTCATATGCTCAGCACAGATAGAACAAGTCAAGAACTCTTCCTTGAAGTCACCTTTTCTCTTAGCTGGTGTTGTCCATTGTTATGGCTCTCAGCACAGATTGAAACCAAGTCAAGAACCTCTTACTTGAAGTCACCTTTCTCTTAGCTGGTGTTGTCCATTGTCAATGGCTCAGCACAGATAGAACAAGTCAAGAACTTTTCCTTGAAGTCACCTTTTCTCTTAGCTTGGTGTGTCCATTGTCAATGGCTCAGCACAGATAGAACAAGTCAAGAAACTTTCCTTGAAGTCACTTTTATGTAGCTTGGTGTATGTCCATTTGTCATATGGCTCAGTCACAGTGAGAACAAGTCAAGAACTTTTCCTTGAAGTCACCTTTTCTCTTAGCTTGGTGCTTGTCAATTGTCATATGGCTCAGCAGATAGAACAAGTCAGAAACTCCTCTTTGAAGTCACCTTTTCTCTTAGCTTGGTGTTGTCCATTGTCATATGGCTCGCACAGATTGTTGAACAAGTCAAGAACTCTTCCTTGAGTCACCTTTTATTAGTTGGTGTTGTCCATTGTCAATGGCTCAGCACAGATAGAACAAGTCAGAACTCTTCCCTGGAAGTCAACCTTTTCTCTTTAGCTTGTGTTGTCCATTGTCATATGGTCAGCAAGATTTAGAAAATCAAGAACTTCTTCTTGAAGTCACCTTTTTCTTAGGCTGGTTGCCCTTGTATATGGCTCAGCACGATAGAACAAGTCAAGAACTCTTCCTTGAAGTCACCTTTTCTCTTAGCTTGGTTTTGTCCCATTGTCAATGGCTCAGCACAGATAGAACAAGTCAAGCTATTCCTTGAAGTCACCTTTTCTCTTGCATGGCTGTGGTCCATTGTCATATGGCTCGCACAGATGAACAAGTCAGAATCTTCCTTGAGTCACCTTTGCTCTTAGATGGTGTGTCCATTGTCAATGGCTCAGCACAGATAGAACAAGTCAAGAACTCTCTTGAAGTCCACCTTTTTTTTCTTAGCTGGTGTGTCCATTGTCAGATGGATCAGCACAAGATTTAGTAGACAAAGTCAAGAACTCTTCCTTGAATCACTTTTCTTCTTAGCTTGGTGTTGTCCATTGTCGATGGCTTCAGCACAGAAAGATCCGATGAACAAGTCAAAGAAATCGTCCTTGAAGTCCCTTTTCTCTTAGCTTGGTGTTGTCCTTGTCATATGGCTCAGCACAGGATAGAATCAAGTCAAGAACTCTTCCTTGACGTCACTTTTATCTTAGCTTGGTGTTGTCATTGTCATATGGCTCAGCACAGATGAACAAAGTCAAGAATTCTCTCTCCTGAAGTCACCTTTTCTTTAGCTTGGTGTGTCCATTGTCAATGGCTCAGCACAGATAGAACAAGTCAAGAACTTTTCCTTGAAGTCACCTTTTTCTCTTCTTAGCTTGGTGTTGTCCATTGTCCTAGGGCTCAGCACAGATAGAAAAAGTCTAAGAACTATTCTTGAAAGCACCTTTTCACTTAGCTTGGTGTTGTCCATTGTTCATATGCTCAGACACGATAGAACAAGTCAAGAACTTTTCCTTGAAGTCACCTTTTCTCTTAGCTGGTGTTGTCCATTGTTCATGATGGCTCAGCCACTCAGATTGAACAAGTCAAGAACTTTTCCTTGAAGTCACCTTTTCTATTTTAGCTTGGTGTGTCCATTGTCCTAGGGCTAAGCACAGATTTAAGAACAAGTCAAGGAATTTCCTTGAAGTCACCTGTTCTCTTAAAAGGTTGGTTTGTCCATTGTTTTCTATGGCTCAGACAGAGGAACAAGTCAAGAACTCTTCCTTGAAGTCACCTTTTATCTTAGCTTGGTGTTGTCCATTGTCATATGGCTCAGCACAGATAGAACAAGTCAGAAAATCTTCATTGAAGTCCACCTTTTCTCTAGCGTGGTGTTTGTCCATTTGTCATAGGCTCAGACAGATAGGAACAAGTCACGAAACTCTTCCTTGAGTCACTTTTCTATTAGCTTTGGTGTTGTCCATTGTCATATGGCTCAGCACGAGATTAGAACCAATCAAGAACTCTCCTTGAAGTACCACCTTTTCTCTAGTTGGTGTTCGCATGTCATATGGTTCAAAGCACAGATGAACAAGTCAAGAACTCTTCCTTGAAGTCACCTTTTCTTTTCTAGCTTGGTGTTGTCCATTGTCAATGGCTCAGCACAGATAGAACTAGTCAAGAACTCTTCCTTGAAGTCACCTTTTCTCTTAGCTTGGTGTTGTCCATGGTATATGGCTCAGCACAGATTAGACAAGTCCAGAACTGCTTGACGTCACCTTTTTCTTAGCTTGGGGTGTCATTGTCATATGGGCTCACACAGATAGAATCAAGTCAAGAACTCTTCCTTGAAGTCACCTTTTCTCTTAGCTGGTGTTGTCCATTGTCATATGGCTCAGCACAGATAGAACTAGTCAAGAACTCTTCCTTGAAGTCACCTTTTTCTCTTAGCTTGGTGTTGTCCATTGTCATATGGCTCAGCACAGATAGAACAAGTCAAGAACTTTTCCTTGAAGTCACCTTTTCTCTTAGCTGGTGTTGTCCATTGTCATATGGGCTCAGCCACAGATAGAACACAAAAAGTCCAAAGAACTCTTCCTTGAAGTCACTTTTTCTCTTAGCTTGGTGTTGTCCATTGTCAATGGCTCAGCAAAGATAGAACAAGTCAAGAACTCTTCCTTGAAAGTTCACCTGTCTCTTAGCTTGTGTTGTCCATTTATATGGCTCCGCACAGATAGAACAAGTCAGACTCTTCCTTGAAGTCACCTTTTCTCTAGCTTGGTGTTGTCCATTGTCATATGGCTCAGCACAGATTGAACAAGCAAGAACTCTTCCTGAAGTCACCTTTTCTCAGCATTGGTTGTTGTCCATTGTCATTCGCTCAGACAGATAGAAAAAGTCAGACTCTTCCTTGAAGTCCCCTTTCTCTTAGCTTGCAGTGTTGTCCATCTGGTCATATGGCTTCAGCAACAGATAGAACAAGTCAAGAACTCTTCCTGACGTCCCTTTTCTAGTAGCATGGTGTGTCCATGTCATATGGCTCAGCACAGAGATAGAACCAGTCAAGAACTCTTACTTCTTGAAGTCACCTTTTCTTAGTCTTGGTGTTGTCCATTGTCATATGGTCAGCACAGACTAGAACAAGTCAAGAACTCTTCTTTGAAGTCACCTTTTCTCTTAGCTTGGTGTTGTCCATTGTCATATGTATCAGCACAGATTAGTCTAGAACAAGTCAAGAACTATTCCTTGAAGTCACATTTTCTCTTAGCTTGGTGTTGTACATTGTATATGGATCAGCAAGATTGAACAAGTCAAAGAACTTTCCTTGAAGTCACTTTTCTCTTAGCATTGGTGTTGTCATTGTCTAGGCTCAGCACCAGATAGAACAAGTCAAGAACTTTTCCTTGAAGTCACCTTTTCTCTTAGCTGGTGTTGTCCATTGTAATATGGATCAGAACAGATGAACAAGTCAAGAACTCTTCTTTGAAGTCACCTTTTTCGTTGCTGTTGTTGTTGTCATTTTCAAGGCTCAGCACAGCTTGAACAAGTCAAGAACTCTTCCTTGAAGTCACCTTTTCTCTTAGCTTGGTGGTGTCCATTGTCATATGGATCGAACAGATAGAAACAAGTCAGAATCTTCCTTGAAAAGTCCCCATTTCTCTAGCAGGTGACATTGAAGGCAGCCTGTTGTTTTCTACTGAAATGAAATATTGAATGTAGTGAATGCACAATTCAAACTTAGCAATGAACTTGTCACAGGTCTCTACAATACACTTTGTACTTAGTATTAGTATTTTTATGATAATGCAAAGCTGTATCGCAAATCCCTGTTGAATCAATTTGGTACACCAGTACCTCGAACATGTTTATTGGTTACCAAGCCCAATTCAATAATCAACATATAATCATAATGACTTCTTATTCTCTTATAGCTTTTGCTTAATTCATATCTTGATAACAATGTTTGACTCTTATCAATCAACAGATAAAGTCTAGTATTTGGTTCCAAAGCAATAACCCAGTGCAGAGTTATACCGAATCCCAACTTTGTACAGTATTGCGACATCAGATTAGGAGCTATGGTTAACGCCATATTATATACATAATTAACGTTCCATTCGAGTTCTATTTTTTAATCTTAATATGCCATTTTGGAATTAAATATTGGCGATGATCCCTAATACGTGTACAGGGACACTCTTTTTCTGATTAAACTCATTTCAAAGTGTATGCAGGATATAGGAACCATTAGATTACAAATCAATAGTGATTGATGTGGTGAATACATTTTTGAAAGTTATAATCTTTTTTTTAAGCACTTTAATATGACATACTTTTGTTCAATTTTCATAAATGCCCAAGACTCCTCTTCAAATTTGACTATCTATATAAAGATTTGAAACTTCCTGGTCATCTTTACCCCTGGCCTATACCACCTTTTTCCTACAGTATCTCTGATTGCTTATTAATGATATAGCATGATATAACCTCTTGATTAACCAATCAAATAGACTTCTATAGCCCTGTACACCCTTCAAGCTTTTCTTACCATGTCTTCTGATTGGCTAAATATATCAAATAACCAAGTTTTAAACCAAACAATAGACCCCAGGGGGTATTTTTTTTAAAGGTCCATGCCCGCTCCGCTATTAGCCTTTCCCCAGAAGCCCCAGATTTTACCCGGAATTGGGTCACATTTTGATATCAGAAGAAAGCTAACCATTTTTCTCATTGTACCCTGTGAAATCTTAGAGCCAAGGATGTTTGGTTTGGAAGTGTTGAGCGAAAATGTGACGCATTTTGGTCGAACCAGAATAATTTTACAAGAGTACTACTCTATGGGGCTTACAAAATCACGTTTTAGTCTCTCGCATCAAAACGGCTTGAAAGATTGGCGCGAAACTTTACAGATGGGGTTTTGGGGAGTGAAGGCCCTCATCAGAGAAAACTTCATATCCTTAATCGTGCCACCCCCCTTTAAGATACGCACTTGCAAAACAAAACATACATGTATACGTACCATTTGACAACATCTGCGTGGGAAAGTGACTACACATTTCTATTGGCCCATATCGTGTATGTGGGGAACTAAAATACATTGGGTATTTTTGTCGAAGAGTAAAATAGGGAAATTTATTTTCCTGAAAGCTTGGGCTAAGGATTTCTGTTTTCGTGTCATTGATCACAACCATGCCATGGGTTTTGTTTTATTCCATGGCAACCGAATAAATAGTTTTAAAATTTAACATATATTGTTTTGAACTTGACTAGTCCTACTGCCCTGTTAAACGGTTATATTGAAGAAATGCGTAAAATTGACAAATATTAACCATAACTGTGGACAAAATGGCAACCAAAATTTAAATGGTCCCTCAAATGTGGCAGTAAAGGAAAAAGATTACTCTTTGCTTATGAATATATGACAATGTGAACAAAAAAGTTTTAAAAAAAGATTACCTACATTTTAAAACCACAATGGTCATGTTCAGTCTTTATTAGCAGATTTTAAAAGTGGGGGCCACCTGATCGACAACCTCGTCCCCACTTCCTTTATCAACGAGATTTTGGTATCAGAGAAAGTGTCATATTTTTCTCATTCCTCACCTGAAATTTTAGCCAACGGAATGGTTTCCCTATCGATGTATGAACAAAAGGGTCTATAAAACGTCCCTTGGTATAGTACATTTATTAACACACTGTGTTCTATGGGCACAATTTAGCGGCACATTTTTTGCTTTTACTATCCAAACGGCTGGACCGATTTAACCACAAATTTTGTAATCAGAATTGTTGGTGATATGCTTGAGGGAGAAAACATCATACTGAAATCGGACATTATCGGGGTCGACCACCTTTAGGGAAAAGACACAGAAGCAAGTCTTTGGGCTATTGATCTCCCAAATTTATGGTCTTAAACAGTGAGAACGCTCTGCTGTTTAGATACAATGCTAAAGCAGAAAATTGTTTTACCAATTAACAAAATAAAATAGGAACAAACGGTTTGGTTGTGCCTAATAGGCCTTCTGCCTTCCTTGCCTACCATGACAAGCCTGAGAATCCCCCATTTGAACAAAAAGCCTGAAAAAACAGATAAAATGACACAAAATGG
The DNA here is from genome assembly GCA_023653785.1 of Ophioderma brevispina. Lineage (NCBI taxonomy): Eukaryota > Metazoa > Echinodermata > Ophiuroidea > Amphilepidida > Ophiodermatidae > Ophioderma > Ophioderma brevispina. The sequence continues at coordinate 13,245 of JAMKCH010042964.1, forward strand.
CAGGCTTGAAATAGATCTTCTTCTTCTTAGGGTATCCACATTTCATTAGTATGGCTTGTGGTGGTGTCAGGATTTATTTCAACTGGAGTAGCGATCCGGGCCGCGTCGTAATCTATGATAGGACGCTCCTAACATGGCCCACTTTTTTTTAAGACTGGGGTCGGATTGGGACAGTCAGGGTTTACACCCTACTCTTATCGCAACACTGACTACTGCGATGTACATGTGCAGTTGTGACTCCCTCTGTACCGGGACCAAACGACTTAACGCCCCTCCGAAGGACGGGATGCTTTCAATATTCATTCGCCCACTTCCCATTGAACCATGGAGGAAGGCGGTATTCTGTATTTAAATCAATAGCTCGTATACAGATTAAATCCCAGAATTGAGCAACCGCTAAATCCCCGCAAGGCTCCACCAGATTCGCAACCCGGGATTTTTTTTTGATAGATTTTGCGCCACAGGCAAACACCCTACCGCGCTCGCCAGCTGACAAAGATAAAATGCATAATCTGAACACCAAAAAAGCCTGAATTTCGGCAAAAGCATGAAAATTGTCATGCCTGTACTTACTCCACCTTTAATGTTTGGTAGCTCGCCTACCAAGACAGTAAGTCAATATAGATAGCTTTGTGCTCAGATAACCAAGGTTGGACTTTATACAAATGATAAAATGTGTTTATGAAAGCAATAATTTTTGTTCCTCAGAGGGCCCTTGCCAACCATAGCAAACAATGCTTGAATGAGAAATTTAAACGATCTTTCAAAGT
>JAMKCH010042965.1:0-13670 GCA_023653785.1 Ophioderma brevispina
GTATGAAGAGCCCTTGGGTGTGATATTTCATGTGAAGGGGGAGATGCAGATTTAGTGCTAGGGATAGTATACAGAGGTCAATACAAACACTGATTGATCAAACAGAGGTCTCTAAACCAGGTCTTCTCTTCTTAGCGTGTCCACAAGTCATTCGTAAAATGGCTTGTGGTGGTGTCAGGATTTATTCAACTGTGTGTAAGCTAATCGGGGCCGCGTGTATCTGTGATACGGACGCTCCTAAAATGGCCCGGCGTTATTTAGAGACTAGGGGCGGATTGGGAACAGCAGGGGTTTACACCCTACTCTTATTCGACACTGACCTGCTATTGTCCATTGGTACAGTTGTGAGAGATCTCTGTTACAACGGGACCGACGGCTAACGTCCCCTCCGAAGGACGGGCAGGGATGCTTCATGATTCATTTGCCAATTCCAATACCGCTGGTGAACCATGAGGGAGAGCGGTATTCTGTATTTAATCATAGATCGTATACAGATAAATCCAGAATTGAAGCACACGGGGAAAATCCCAGCAAGTGACCCCACTGGGATTCGAACCCGGGATTTTTGTTTGGATTTTGTTTGGTTATATTGCGCCACAGGCAAGCACCCAACCACTAGACCACGCTCTCTCTTAAACCCAGGTGCTAAGAAGTCTCAAAGATGAGAAGACATGATGGTCATTGGTGACTTCAATTACGTGAAATAAATTGGGAGAGACCATGCAGCGGAAAATTGGATTAACTAAGGCCTTTTTGGATGTTGTTATGGACAACCTATGGAAAGCAGCATGTTATTGAAGCCTGACAAGGCAGAGTCATACTGGACTTATAGGTTATCACTTCACACAAATATGATTGACGAAGTAAATGTATTGCTCATTTAAAGCAATAATGCAATATATATTTTGAAGAGCGCCCCCCAATTTCAAATTGATATTTTGGCACAGTTACGTTGGTGATGTTTAGGAGGAAACTATACCTGTCAAACGAGGAATGCAAAAAATGCGTCTTATCATAAAATAAGTGATTTTGTAAAAGAATTTGGATCCCAGATTGGAACTAAAACGGCAGAGCGGGAAATGCTAAGTTTATGTCCGTCCATGACTTGAAATAGTGCCACATCGAAGGAAAATAACCCTACTGATTTGCATGAACCAATAAAACAACTAATGGATGAGCGTAGACACGTACATGGCGCTATTCATGGCTATTTCACATTGGAAGGCCGTTGAATGATTAATCGGGATACCGCGATAATAATTATTATGATTACAAATTCTTCGTTTAAAAATCTCAAAATTTGTTGAAAAATTGGGGGCGCCTCTCAAAAAAAGGTGCTAATATTGCTTGAAGTACAGCGAACACAACATGCTGCAATGGACACTTAAAGTCTGGGACTTCAGAGATTTTTGAAATATAACTTTTTGTGTATTATGAAAAATAGTCAACTAGAACTAAAGATAGTCACACTTAATGCACACATTCCAAAGTTTGAGGTGTATCGGATTTTCCGTTTGATGCAGTAAAACATTTTGTGAGTATACAGTGCCAGGATTACTGTGTATAACTAAAGTTCCGGATCCGGAAATTTATAAACAAAGTTGCGGGAGGTTGATATGAAGGGAATTCGTTGGCTTAGCACTATTTCACACAGTGTTTGTATATGGACAAGCATTATGTATATGCAAAAAAAAAAAACACAATTGTTGAAATTGAGGGGCGCCATCCTAGGGAAATATCTGAGTAGGCCTTTTTAAATTACATCGTTGAACCAAGTAAGCAACAACCAAAAAGAGACACAGAAACGCCAACTATGACAAAAATTAAAGCCAAACGAGACAGATAAATTGGACAAAGAATTGGAAACCCCAAAATAATGATTTGCACCAGGGGTCTCGCCATTTTTCTCAGGTTTTAGGGTATAATTATTTAATTTAAAAAAAAAAACCGCCCTCATTTTGCAGAGGGGGGGGGGGGGGGGGGGGGGTGGGGCTGGACTTACCTGTGTTTTCAAGTTATTTACTGGTGTGAATCCTTAGTATGTCTAAGGTAGGTTGTCTATACACTGCATTAAGCCATTGAAAATGTCCTAAATTCATCCCCAGAGAGTCGCGTTTATACATATAACATTATTGTTAGAATTGTTAGATGTAATTAATGCTCTTCCATTGAAAAATAAGCCATTTTTTTGGCATAAATGCCTGCCATAAAAATTATATCTGACGTGCAATTAGATCCCTTAGAACAAGTATTTCAAGTAGTCCCTTTTCTTACTAAAACATTTAAATGTCGCAGAAACTAGGTCCCAGAGAGACGCGGTTAGATAATCTTTAAGAATTATCTTTTTTCATACAATACTGCGAATCACCTAAAATGTCAAACAAACATTTAACAGTTTAATCCACTCTCAGAAAAAAATGCAACGTAGAACCTTTTCTCTCTATATGGAACCCTCAAGAATGCACCCTAAAAATTGTTATTAAACCCTGAGAACACAAAAAAGGTTCCGAACAGAACCATAAAAGGTGCCATACAGGAGTTAAAGGACTCGTTTAGTTCGTTGAGAACCCTACGAGGTTTCATACAGAGGACACGTTTAGAACCTCTTTCGTACTTTTTTTCCGCGATTGTGCAGTCAGTTGTAATTCCTAATGAAAGGTTGGCAAAAGCATATTGAAATCTTAAAATATAAAAAAAATCAACATTAAAGTTGACAAAGATGGGTGCTGTCGCATTTCGTAAACAGGCCTAACATCAAAAACCTTTGCCGGGCACTTTTCTTGAAAAAACGTAGAGGATGACAAGTTGCAACCAAGTTGTATATAATTCTTCAGCTGCAACTTGTGTTTTGTTATTTTATTTTCTGGTCGAATTAGGATTTGAGCGCACTTCTCAGATTCTAGGAGAATCAGTGTTTCGAAACGGTAATTTTCACATTTTTCGCGCACCGATAATTGGCTATTTCTCGACCAATATGCGGCTGAAATTGCCAATTCCGCGTAATTCGTACCCCAAGTCGCCCAACCTTTACTCTTTACCCGGCTCTCTTTAAATTTCACATCATACCAAATATGCTAAAAAAGTAATAATACCACAAGGTTTTGCAATCAAATCACTGCTAATCACACAACCTGAAAGTTGTGATAAAGAAAACCAACGGCAAAAGAAAAAAAAAAACTAGCGGCGAATCTATTTTCCTATGTGGTCCTATCACAGTATTTTTTCCACACTGAATTCTTTACTGTTTGAGTAATCCGGAATTGGTACGCTGCTCATCTATGAAAGTGAACATTCAGCAGCCCTATTGTAAGGTAACCAAAAACAAGCATGGTAAAAGTCCCGAGTGTTTTCACAAGTATTTCAAGAAAATTACAAACTATTAATTTTCAAAAAACGATAATGTGTTTATTTGCCCACTTTGTCATTTTCATACATGTATATAATTTGTAGCATGAAAAAAAGAAAAGAAAACATGGTTCGCTCTAAATTCAATGGAGGTGGTGAGTCTTTGGTGCGCGGCTTGCCGTTGCAAGGTATTGTAAAAAATTTGGTCGAGACGATAACGTCATTTCTCAAACAGTGTAATCTCCTCTCTCTCTCTTCTTCTGTAGAATGTATCCTTCAAATAAATTCCGCGTTCGGGGGTGGGGTGTCCAAGGCACCCTCCGGCCCCCCCCTGGATCCGCGCTGGGCACACGTCGATGCAGCATCCACCTTGTAGTGATTCTCGTAAGTCACTGAAGGGAGGGAGCCCCAACAACTAACGTGCTTATATAAACCTGGGATATAATCATGCCTTTCTAATGGTTGGCATTTGGCTGTAAACCTGTGCAGTTACTCAGAAAATTATGCATCCTTTCCCATTTGAAGATGATTTTAACTCTTAACTGCTCCCTGAGCCAGAAGATCTTGAGAGTGTTTCTTCTAATTCGGCATTAGCATCCAGACACGTTCTTCCTGTTGTTTTTGTAATTCTGATAGTTGCTTGTTTATAACCTACACAGTTAAAAGAGTAGCACAATGTTATGCGTGTGATTGTTGTTGAGAGATACCCATGTGTATATTACAACTAAAATTTTGTTATACACAGTATCCTATATGCACTGCTATTCTATTATACTGCATGAAAACACAAATTGATTCATCTCTAACTTGGAATTAAGCATTTTAGGTGACTAATCTTGCTATTTTTAATGACATCAACAAAAAGTTATATTTTAATCTCTGAGTCGGCCTTTAACACAAGAATAGCTTTTATTTTTAATACTTATCTGACTGAACCTTTGGTGTTTTTGTTTATTAAAGTGGTATGCAATCTCTACATTAGGCTAAACTCATTTTTTTGTAATAGACGATGGTCTCCTTTAAAATCCCTGAATGAAAGAGTGTCTTTAATTTTAATGAATATGACAACAATTTCCATAACTTGAATACTTACCAACTTCTTTTGATCATGTGTATGCTTCAATTCTTCAGAGACTGATTAGTTTCCTCAACCTTGGGTCATACATGGTACCGAATCTTTTTGAACCACGCTCTATTGGTAGTACTTAGTGTTCTATGTCTGTCCATGATGCTCCGGAACATTGAGTCGTTTACTTCTAATAATCTGGAAAAGATCAAGTTCTCTTGTGTATGTTTGTGTATCATACATGTAAAGGAGAACAATAAATTAATCCTTTTTTTTCACAGCTATTTGTCCCTATGCAAATTGGTTGGTTTTAATTTTAAATAGTTTAAGGCATGACTGACACACTTTGAAAACTGATATAAGCAGGGGCATACAAGAGCTATCAAGCGCAAAATGAAAAAAAATCATATGTAAAGCTATACAACATTCATTTTAAAAAATATGTGAAACGTGATCCTAGGATTTGACACCCAAAACTCACATTTGGTAACATTAAAGTATTATGACATATCCTTGTACGTATTAAAAGTGCGTGTTCCGATCGTCTGTTGGACCCCCTGATTTCCCCGGAAGTAGTATCGATTTTGATATCATATGAAAGGTCGTATTTTCTCATATCACGTCCTGAATTTCAGCCCTCGAATCCTTTGGGCTATTCCCTGTCAACACTCGGATTGCACCTCGAGTTCTGGATTTTTTCTTTTTTAGTGTGGTAATAGATAATGATGAGAAATGAAAATCCTGAAATTTTGAGCTGCGTACCATATTTTCGTTTTTCTCGCAGGATCATTCAAATTTTAGGGGGTCACCAAAAAATGCTGTATGATGCGAAGACAATTTTGAGATGGCAGTAACTTAATGGAACCCTCCGCAACTTTAAACTCACTATCTGAGCTATATTTTTGGCGTAGAATTGCCAAATCTGGCATCAAAACATGATAGCTCCTTTACGTTGATGTTTGGGTTTAAAAATGCAGTATCTTCACTGGACCAAGTTTGGAGGGTCAGAACTCCAAGTAACAAATGTTTATTGTCCATTTTTTGTTAATCTGAGTGCACACAGCAGACTTTCTACCAGTACAATAATGGGTACGTAGGTAATAATAAGTCAGTAAAGGGGCGTGTTCGATCGTCTTTGGACCCCCCTGAATTACCCGTCGATCGATTTGATATCATATGAAAGGCCGTAGTTTTCTCATTGTCGTCCTAAATTTGAGCCCTCCGAATCAAATTCATTCCCAAGATAATAAACAAAAACCGCGTTTAGTGGTTAACCACTTATTAGCACAGTTTGACTAGGGCTTTGCAACTGCATTATTGCGTCTACCATCAAAATCAAAGTTTGTTTCCCACGGTACTTGATGGGTTGTATGTGCAAGTGCCAGGCTATCATATCAAGTAAGACACATAAAAAATACACAGAATCGGAACAACCCCTTTAAGCCCATGAAAATCCGAATTTTTGGCATTTTGACATATCTTGACCCCCTGAAAATCAGTTCGACCTCGACGTACACCACCCCTCTACTTCAGCTATGTTGAAGATACATCATTAAAGACCTATTCTTGAAAAAACGAAAACCCCCCCAGCTTGTGTCTGAGTCTTCATTGTTTTCAGCACACGACACTTTTGTTGATATCCCCATATAATGTATACACTGTGCATGTACAATGACCTCTGGGTTACATATACCTTTTGTGGAAAATTTTATGTGTTTTGTTGTGACAAATGAAAACACCAAGCTATTTCTTTCAAGAAGTTGTTTGATGATGTATCTTCAACATAGCGAAGTAGAGGGGTTTTGTCGAATGCAACTTTGTTTTTCAGGGTCAAAAGTGTCAAAAAATATAATTACCATTTTCAATGGGCTGTACCTCACATATTACTTTTCGAATATGCTCATAATTGTATAGGTTGAAAGGTCTACTATGTGACTCTGATTACTAAAAGATGGACAATAAACATCTTACTTTTGGGAGTTATGACCTCCCGAACTTGTCCCGCATGAATGATTTGCATATTCGCCTCAATTAACTCCAAAAGGAAACGAGCTATGAACTTTTTGATCCTAGATTTGAATTACTACAACCAATTATTCCCCTAGCTAGTATTTTCAAAGTTGTTGGGTGCTCCATTACTAATCGTGCCGCTCTCAACATTGTCTTTCACATCGGCGCAACGCACTTTTTGATGGCATGCTGACCCCCCCTACCTTTTCCAATCGCTCTAAGCGGGAAAAGAAATGGACTATGATACTCAAAATTTCGGATTTTCATTCTGATCAATGTCTACCACCACACATAAATGAAAAAATTCCACGACGTGCTGCGTGCACATCTCGACGTTGCATGGCATGGGCTTTTCATTCCCAGATAAACCAAAAACCACCGTTTTAGTGGTTAACCACAAAATTCCACAGTATTGAAAGGGCTTTGCAATATGCAATTATTGCTTCTACCGTCAAAAACCACAAGCTTGTTCCCACGGTACTTGATAGGGGGGGGGGGGGGTGGGGGGGGGGGGGTGGGGGGCCCGCTACGTGCAAGTGCCAGACTCTCATATCAAGCATAGAACACAATAGGCAAAAATCCGGAACAAGCCCCTTTAATGGCAGCAGTAGCCTTATTTTGTAGTTGACATTTGAACTTTGCTAGAGTATAGAGTATATTCAGCTTTTCATTAGGTTATTAACTAACTTACTTTTCGGAACTTTCATCTAGCACCGTATTAAGTAATCTTCAACTTCTTAACTTTGAAGTTTTTCACATTCTTTTATGTCTGGAGAAAATGAACAGAAAAGGAAAGAAAAAAGAAGACATCCGTATCTAGCACCATCTAATTTTTTTCATCACTGGAATGGTATTCAGTAACTCACATCATGTTTTAATCATGATTATTTTAAAGGTGGTATGTTGTGAAATGTCAGCATATCATTTGTGTCGTCTTTAGGAACACTCACCAGTCTTAAAGGTGAGCGTTCCGATCGTCTTTGGGACCCCCCATGATTTTTACCAGGACGTAGTATCAATTTTGATATCAGGCCTTATTTTTCTAATTTTCCTCTTGAAATTTTAGCTTTCAAATCCATTCTTTCTTAAGATACAGATATAAAAAACTATGTTAAGGGTTAACCGTCAATATAGCACAGTAGTGAATAGGCGTTGGGAATTGCGTTAATGCGTCTAGCATCAAAACCGCAAGTTAGTACCATGGTACTTGAGGGGCAGTAGTTGTGTGCAAGTGTCAAGTCCTCATATCAAGCAGAGAAATCATGGACAGACAAAAATCAGAACAAGAACCTTTAAACTGTGTGTGCGTGTCAAATGAATCAAACTTGGGTCATCAAGCTTTAGAACCACCATGTGTTAATGAGTCAAAGGCACATATCAAGGTTAAGGTCATGTGAGTGAGATCAATTGGTGCTAAACTAGGTTGTCAGTTATTTGTTGAGTTAGGGAAAATTCCATTTGCAACCAAACTTGTCATAGATGAGATTGAAGCTCACATCTTAATCAGGTCAATGAGTTCAACATACTCAGGTTCAACAGGTCATATGAGGTCAATCAAACAGTCAGAGGACCATGAAAAAAGGGTGCCAATATATGGTTCAAGAACTGCCATATTTTCCCTGTCTGATTGGATTCAAATGATAACCATAATTGTTTCATTGGACATTTAGCCAGGTGTTTTTTTTTGTCCTAATACCTTCAATTACCAACTTATTTTGTCAATTGTTTGACTTACCTTTGTTTAACTTCTTCTAGTTGTTCCAGTAATTGTTCATACTCTATTTGTTTCTGTTCCTAAGCTTGAGTTCAGCTGGTTTGTGTATTGCTCTTCTTCGTTTGGCTTCAGTTTCTTTAATGAATTTATCAAAGTGTTCACTCTCTCTTTTTGAAAAATAACCAAAATACCACATTTGATTCATGTTTCAATGTCACCAATGCCATACTAAAGTAATATAATGGTTACACCTTAAAACTCCTTGCCTGGGATCAATATCTTTATTTGGACAATTGGACCTTTAAACCTTTATAATGGGCTAATGGTCATTCTCTGTGATTCCATGCAGTCTGTAGCCTATAAGGAAGGTCATCTATATAACAAGTTTTTGTATGTCCTAGCACCTATGGGTCTTGGTTTAAATGAAAATTACTTTTACCTTAAAAAAATTAGGTCAAAGGCCATGCTTTTGCACAATAAATCACACAGAGGGTGATCCTAGTACCTATGGTTCTGCAATGATCACGACAATACCATCCATTCGTAATGGCTGAGAGGGAACAAGAGCCAATTCCATGGGCGGTCCAGGACCTCATTACCCAGGGGTGCACAATCTGGATACGAACCCAGCCCTGGGAAAGGGTCCAGGGGGCAGAAGAGCCCTTAGGAAAAGTATGCTTTTTCAACAAATTTGCCTGACTTTGCCCATTCTGGTTGTGCAATCTGAAGCATGAATACAGCTGCATAGCATTTGATAATTGTGGTTTATGTAGACCTTGGGGGCGCGGCCCCACTCTGCCGCAAGAAATTGTTACCCTATACCTGTTGCTGTTTGTGTTGTATCTCCACCCTCTTCTTTTCACATAGCTCCATACGCTTATGGAATTCATTGCGCTTAGATTGCAGTTCCTCCGTACCTTCTCAACTCTCAACCTCTCTCTTCATCGCAGTTTTCTTCTGCAAGGTATTTAAGCCGGTCTCTATCAGCTTCCCACAACTGTAATAAATAAGGACAAAGAATTATAGTTCACTCGCTAATTGTGTTGTGTCGTATGGACCAGAACACCTCCTCAAGTTTGTCTTGGAATCGTTTAATGTGGGTTTCTGGGTGTTTGCCCCATTGCCACTAGTGCTTTTACCTTAAAATTGTGATCATTGTTCAAATCGTTGGGCATATGGGAGTATAAAGGCAGGTGAAAACACACATATGTTAAACATCTCATTCTGTCCGAAGCGTTTTTGATTTCACTGACTTAAGGAAGGTAAATGGACTACAATTGTTTTCATTAATACCTTCAAAGGCAACAATTTTTGCACACGTTACCCTTACACACTCCTTTTTGTTCGAAGCAAGGGTGGTTTTTTGGAATCATCCCATAAGGCTGCAATGTGCATAAGCTTGTCTGTACTATACAGTTACTACAATTGTGTTTCAAGAAGTTTTAAGACCACAAACATCTTAATGATCAATACACAAAATTCCTAAGTACTTGCCCCTTGTGGCCTAAAATTTACTGTAAAAAAGTCAGGGATTGGATGTGTTAAGAACATGATTTTGGGATTGGAATCCCAAATCTATTGAAGGAAAGTGGCCCAAAAACCAGTGGGCAGGGGTTGGTATGGACTCAATATAACCTCGTCGTAAGGCGAAGTGTTAATGGTTGTCCAGTGCTTGTATATTCTTAATGTATAATACTGAATGCAGTGCAACTGTCATGAGTAAGGGGCTCTGCTTGAGAAGGTTTCTTGGCTGGTGTTCCAAAAGACAGGGGCGTAACAGGGTCATTTCAGAGGGGGCAACTTCCCGGTTTTGAGCAGATTTTACTGGTCCCAGGTGGTTTGATGAAGATTTTACTGGGTTGGCAGGTGAAACATTCCCAGTGAGCAGGCCAAAAAAAGTTGTTTAGCATGATTTCAAGCTTTCTCTTCCTGGTCAAAGCTTTCTTGGGAGGCAAATGCCCCTCCCCTTCCCCTGCACCGACGAACCATCTTAAGAATGGTTTTTCACTAACCTCTTTAACAATAGGATATTTATTGAATCGTCTTTGGTAATTCTTCATCATCTCTGTAAAAATAATGAGATATAATTGGCTTAAGAAATTATTTATACAAACTAAATGATTGTTCCCATTTGCTGTGAAATAGTTCGTACACACCATTTTAAACTAAAATCATATGCTATACAAACAAGACAAACTTGTGCAGGGGTATTTGCTCCCCTGACTCAAATTACCATGATTAAAAGCGGCCTTTGAGATTTCAAAATATATTTTTGTGTAGTATTAAAAAGTAGTAACTGCGAATTAAAGATACTAGTTACCTAAAATGCTCAATTCAAGGTTGAGATGAAACGGATTTTTGTTTTGATGTAGTAAATAATGGTAGTTTTGTAGTTAATAACAGTCCCTTAATTGATACTCTGTACATGTGACCTATCAAAAATTACGATATCCAGAAGAATTTTATTACAAAGTGGTAATTTTCTCCATGAAGGAGATCGATTTTTAAGGTTAGGCTATTTCAGACAAGTAAATAATATGTGGACAAGCATTTATTTCTACCTATGCCAAGAAACAAGAGCACCAAATGGAGCGTAGTCAGCATGTCACTTATGTGATGCCTTTGGTCAGGGTTCTTCTGAACAATTTAGTGCTTTAGCAATTGAGTTGTGGCACAAGGAGGGAAATTTACAATTTTCAAAGAATGCCCGTTAATCGACCCAATGTGACCTTTGTCCCAAAATTACTGGTACACCCAGATGGACCTGGGTCAGTGGGTCTTATGACTAAGTCTAGTGAATATGAATATTGATTTGTGGCAGAAGAAGGAATTTATAGATGACAAAGAAGGCCCCTTAATCGACCCCAACATGACTTGTACCCAACTTGGAACACCCCAAGGGCATGGATCAGCGGTTCTTCTGACGATTTAGCGTGAACAGCCCAAGCATTGTAAACATTTGTGAACACCTCATTAGGCCTTGGGCATGGGTTTTTCTGAGCATTAGGTGACTTGAAGCAATTGATTTGTGGCACAAAAAACAAAAGAAGTTAGCTATAGATTTCATAGAATGCATCTTTCATAGCCGACATGATCTTGACCAAAATCTATGAGCACCCCCATATGGACCTTGGGTCAGCGGTTCTTCCGACCAAGTATTTATGTTTATAACAATTGATTTGTGACACAAGAGGGAAATCTAAGATTTCCAAAGAATGCTCATAATGCGCCCACACATAACCTGTGACCAAATCTGGACCCACCCCCATATGGGCCTTTGGGTCAGTGGTTCTTCTGAGCCATTTTGGTCATTTTGGGATTAAAGCAATTTATTTGTGGCACACAAAAAATAAAGTTATAGCTCTTCGAAGAATGCCCCTTTAATAGCCCACATGATCATCTGACCAAATCTATGAGCACCCCCATATGGGCGTTGGGTCAGTTCTTTTACTGACCCACGTTCTAATCTAGTATTATTAAAACGCAACTTTGCATGGGGAGCGCCATCGGATGGGGAATTTTTTTTTTTGCGGTTCCTCGTTGTTCCAGCGTTGCACCGGCAGTCCTCGCCAATCATACTTGCTTAACAGCGGCTGTGCGTAATTTATTTAAACACTTGCTGGAGTCAACGACCGGTATGTTATGCAATGGTGACTCCGTGGGATCTCGTCACGACCGCGGCGTGAAGGCATCGTCGTGGCAGGGCAAGGCACGGCGAGCTCATATGAGTGCGGGTGATCGTCTGTACGCCTTGCTACGCACCCCCGTCTGTACGCCACTGGAAGAGAGAGAGGGACGATGAGAAAGAGTGAGAGAGGGGATCGGGAGAGAAGGGAGAGAGAGAGAAAGATAGGTGGTCGAGAGACCACCGGAATGAAGACAGGGAAACCGTAGGCCTATTTGTAGAGGGGAAATGTTGAAAGAGACAGAGAGAGAGAGAGAGAGCGAGGAGAGAGAGAGAAAGACAGACAGAGGGTGAAGGGGAGAGGGATAGATCGAGCAAGAGAGAGAGAGGAATTATGTGAGAGAAAAACGTGGACCTATTCTTTTTTCCATGACAGTTTGATAAAAACCAAGCCCTCGGAAAAAACACTAAGACGTGTGGGAGAGCGTGGTCTAGTGGTTAGGGTGCTTGCCTATGGCGAAATATATCAAAACAAAATCCCGGGTTCGAATACCGGTGGGTCACTGCTGGGAATTACTCGGGTGCTCAATTCTGGAGTTAATATGTATACGAGCTATTGATTAAATACAGAATAATGCTCTCCTCCATGGTTCACTTGGAATGGGCAAATGAATCATGAAAGCATCCCGTACTTCGGAGGGGACGTTAAGCCATCGGTCCGTTAGAGAGTACAAAACTGTAATGTACATTGCAGTCAGTGTGGAATAAGAGTAGGGTGTAAACCCCTGACGTTCCAATCCGCCCCCAGTTTCAAAAAACGCGGGCCATGTTAGGAGCGTCAGATCATAGATAACAACGCGGCCCCGGATCAGCTTACACAGTTGACCAAATCCTGACACCACAACAAGCCAATACGACTGATGACTTGTGGACACAACGAACGATCCGAACGAGAAAGAAACGTAATTTGTAGAGCTGAGGAAAATGTTGCGGGATTATAGAAGATGAGAGGGGAGAGATGGTAATACAGAAAGAGAAAGACACAGAAAAACAAAGAGAAAGAATAATGGACAGGAGGTATTGAGCGAAAGAGAGGGGAGAGCAAGATGAGAGAGCAAAGAAAGAAAAAAAGAGTAGAAGTGAAGTACAAACAAAACAAACCGGGAAAAAAACAGAGAAGGAATAAAAGAAAGGAAAAGCCAGCGACAGAGGTAAAAAATGTATTTTGTAAGGGTATTTGGGTGACGGAACTTTGTAGAGGAGGAAATGTTGAGGCACATTAGTCCAAGAGCATTAGATTATATAGGCTAAAACTTGGAAATAGCTCATAACAAGCGAATTCAGGATAGGTCTGGACATGAGTAGAATAAACATACTAAAAGTCCCGAAATCTCCTGGAGTCTCTCCACAAATTTCAAAGATGGCGGTCAAAATGTCCACCATTTTCCAATTTATCGTATCTTTGCACCCCGCAAGTGGGTGGAAATACAAAATCAAAGTGTCCAAAAAGATGTGTAAGGCAACAAGGAAACAATGGAAAGGGGCATTAGTTTGAGAGTTCAAAAACTTACAAGTACCCTAAATCAAGATGGCGTCCAAAATGGCCGCCATTTTTCCAATTATTTTATCTTGCAAACAGACAAGTGGTGGAAAATACAAAAAAAACTAAGTGTTTTCCGAACATATGTTTTAAGGCACAAGGAATTGCAAATGAAGTCATTATTTGAGAGTTCAAAATTACAAATACCAAAAATCAAGATGGCGTCCAAAATGGCCGCCATTTTCTAATTATCGTAACTTCATATGCAAAATAGAAATACCAAAAATTAGTGTCTATAAGTATATTTGTAGGCATAAAGAATCTAATAAAAGCCATTTTCTAATTGCCCAAAACTTAATAGCTACCAAAA
>JAMKCH010042966.1:0-22408 GCA_023653785.1 Ophioderma brevispina
ATTCAGCTTCTGAAGTTGAATAAATCCTGGAACCAACACAAGCCATTAACCAAGGCTTGTGGATACGCTAAGAAAAAGAAATAAAGTGACGAGGCTGGTGTGAATAATTATAGTCCTCCGTACTCATAGTTCGGCTACACGGTAGAGAATTAAATAGGGCACTAGGGATTCGGTTGACTCTTCACGCAACATTTGTTTCACGCCGTTGTCATCTATGAGCCCGGACTGTGGCTACCGGCGGCTATAATACTTTCACACCGGTAACAGACACGGATGATTCCCTAATCTTTAAAGAAAACGGCGTTTTGTAAATATGGTATGACTAATTACGTTGGTAACGATCACTTTAATGTAACCTTAGCTCTACACCAAAGTAATCCTAACTATAACTATAAACCCTACCCTAGAAGCCACCTGGGTGAGAAATTACGCCACGCTAATCAATATCCCAAACCCAAACCGAATCCGCAAAATATGCCTAATCTACACAGACAGCGAAAATAACGTGATCCTGACATTTGGATCTTTATCACTGCTCATGCTTGATTGGTCACCAGTTTTACCGAAATCATGTAAATTTTGGGAAAAATATTTGTACGCATTACTAATCTCAACTTACTTAACCTTTCATTTGACTTTCACAAATTAAATAGGAATTTAAAGTATACATAAACATACCAAGTCCAGAACTGAAATTATGAATGATTCAGAGCCAATGCTGTTCATGCCCTGTCCATGTTAGTTTCCATAATCCACCTCTGGTATTATGTTAATGATGGTCAGGGTGCTTTTCCTTCCTTCCGCGTACTTTCGATGACTTGGTAACTTCCAGCGATAGAATGGTCTATTATTGTTCTTGATCTGTTTACAGATTTGTACTCCATTTTGGTCGTACCATGTCACATCTGGAGTAGGATTTCCAGTCAAAGCACAGCAGAGAGAGAGATGCAATTCGACCCTCATCTACAGATCCTCGATTTTTGGAAGAGATGATATTCGCCGAATCTATGGAAAATAGGATATGTAAGTAAGCTTACTGATTAAAACAAAATTATCTAAAGTAATGTTGTTGTTTTTTTCGAATTGTTCGTTGTGTGCCTATTACAATCATCACCAGGGAAGAGACACACATGTGCACCCACATGGTTTACCGTTTGATCATTCACTCTAGATTACATTCGACTGCCATCCAAAATTCTACCCCGTAAGTGAGCTATATCTGGCCATCAAAATGGGCGACGATACACCATGATGTATTTCAATGCAATTTCATGTAGTTTGAACTGGCCAACCGAACTTTGAACCTGGTAGTCAGATTAATAGCATCATACTCAAAACCTCCAGCTACAAAGTTCGCGGTTATTCCGTACAAGCTAATAAAGATCACTTTTACTCAACTAGTCGAATTCAACTCAATAATGACTGCAGAAAGATTGTGTATGCTTATATGCGTGTAAAACAATCAGAACCTGACCAAATCACAAACTTGTAGGCGACCGCATCAACAAACGAACTTCTTTTACATCATCGTTAGATCATATTGAAAAGAGCGCCACTGCTTAATATAAAATTGTAAAAAAACATTAGTTGGGTCACTTGTATAGCGCATACTAAAGCACACAAAGCTCGGTCCTGTGCCAAATTCTCAAATTATATTTCATTTCTCATTTTGATCATATAATTTCGTAGATATTTAGTACAATTTGTGTTGCAATACATCGAAGGTACCATATTAGCGAAAATGTCAGTGGTTTAGTTCTGAACATCGTCTTTAATAATTCTTGACAGTCTCCAATATGGCACAAGGCACACCTAGTTCTTCAAAAAAGTCCCATCCATGACATCGGTTCAATATACAGTTTGTAGTATCGATATTCCCTATTTTATTCACTTCACACGAGCTATCGGACCTCGTTGTCACAGCGCATGTCTTTCCCCTGATTGTACGTGCCAAAAACCACGGCAGTAGTAATTGGTTGGCATAGATCACACGACAAGCATCATGCATGGTTGTGACGTACGTAATTATCACGTCGTGGGCTCGCTTTGTTGGTTGGTTTGAGGATTCTTTAGCGTTTGTGTATCGCAATGGAGAAGCGGGTGGCCCGGCGGTGAAACTAGACTCCTGACTAAATATTGTTGGCGTGTACGGTTTTCAAAGTGGTTCGTGCCTCCAGTCCCCTCCAATCGCATCGAATTTCAAGAAAAAACCTTCAAACGTGTGTAAAGTCTTTCAAGGTCTTTGTCCAAAACAGCCTAAGCTTATAAGCAAAACGTTAATACGTTAATATTCATATTGATTGCATCATGAATTATCCACAATTTCCACTCGTGCAGTTTTTATACTTACATTTAACATTGTTCAAAGTTTTCGTTGTTCTTTACTCATGAAGTTACTAGACATTTTAAAGTATGTTGACTGTCGTTTCTCGAAGGAATACGTTGATAAAGCTTTCAACGTCGACCTGCTTGTTTGGCATTCCGGTGTTGTTGTTTGAGGACTTGAGTGATATTGATCATCGTTATACCATTCAATTCTCGCCTGAGGATAACCATTTTTGGCTCACATTTGAACTGCTGCTGAACATTCTCTGTGAGATCGGTTTTATCCCAGAACAGGTGAGATCTGCAGGGCACCTATATCAAAGCCATTCATTTGCTGGTATCAAGTCTAGTGGAAGTGTTGTATGTATGAAGTTAATTAAAAATAATATACATAATTTACATATTGAACGTCTGTTTTGATTTACATGCTGCATGATTACTTCCGTTAAAGCCACTATCAACAAATTTTTCAAAAGAACATTAATTATTATTTAATAATTTTATTAAATAACATTATTTGATCAACTTACATAGTCATGCATGTTGCGGGAATCAAAATTAATAAGAATGGAGAATGGACATATTTTGATTTGTTTGTCTAGATACCCCAAGAATCGTGTCATTATTGGATGTAATGGGCATTCTAATATGAACGTAGTATGAAGCAAATTCCAAATAACGTGATAAACTATATGATCTCAAATGACGGATTCAACAACTTTGAGCATTTGGCTGATATCAAGATGACGACGGCATTCAACATTTTAAATTTCAACATATATTCGCGAAGGAGGACCTAAAATTGAAATAAACAGATCAGAATATCTACTAAGTTAACATTGAGCATACGCGGATGTTGAATGAAGAAAACCAAAGTCGGACATTAGGTTAGAATTAGGGTTCGGATTGGAATTAGGTAAGGCTTAAGGTAAGCATTAGGATTAGGGTTACATTCACTTGGGATAGGATATTTACGTAAACATCCAGTACAACGTAAACTCTGTACTGGACTCTGATGCTCCCTCGACAGACCAATGCTGGTTCTTACATGTCTAGGTTTTTTCGCATGTTGGCTAACCACGTCCCATCATTGTCAGTGTACCGAGTAGTCGACAAGCTCATCTCCTTCAGGTGTGGTGTTGGGTTCAGCAATACCATCTATTATTCTGTCAGGACCGAGGTACCATTCAATATGCGCAGCGGGTCTGGTGTTAGACACTGGACATGTAAATGCGAGATCTACGTCTGAACGACGTACAAGCGAGCCATTAGGATAACCATTTAGTTCCCCGGTATAAACCATTTCACGTTTGAATCAGTCGGAGGCCACTGTGTAATGAAATTAAAAAATATATGGGACAGCAATGTAGCAAAGTAGCGCCTGATGTAGGATGTCATAAAATAGGCAGGTTAAGCAACTGGCGCGGGTGCGTTTAGGGATGGAGTTGCACTTCCAAGTACTAGTCAATAAAAATTCATGCTGTAGGTACGTAGCGCTTCCGATATTCTATGTTAGAAATAGAAGTAAAGATCCTATGTATGCGAATTCATTTCGTTAGTTACGTCTGTCGTTTGTTTTGTTTGTGTGTTTGCGCGCAAAAAATAAAACACAAATTGTGGTTTGAAACGAGATGAAACGATATCATTGGGAATTAGGTAAGCAACATAGGTAATTGTAATAATAGGTAATAAGCATACAGGGGTCATTTTCTTTTTAACATTGCCTTTTATGTACATTATTTAAAATTGCAATGTCACATAACCCTATTTAATAGCTATATACTTAAAAATATCTATGCACAAGATTGGTGTATATGTAATGAGCATGAGTGTGTGTGTTGTGTGGGGGGGGGGGGGCGGGGGGGGAGCGAGAACTTACCTTTAACATCCAGATTAACATTTGTAAAAACACCAATGATATCAGCCGGAAGGAACGGTGCCTTTAATTTGCAAACACTACCATGATCACTCAACTCATACTAAGGATTAAGAACGTGTCTTTGTCCTCCGATGGCAACAGGTTAGTTGAACGTCAAGGTCCATGAGATGGTAGAAAATGGTTTAGAGCCAATTGCTGTACAGTGTGAACATCTCGTTGCTCCAATACAACAATGGCATCGGAGTATTGGGTATTCAACGGAAAAGACAACATGGTAATGAAGAAGGATTACTGAAGAAGAAGATGATAGAGAAAACATATTTTAAAATGAAAATAAGTATTATTTTAGGAGAAGAGGTATATGAGAGATGAAAAGGGACCCAGAAGAAAAGAAAAAGTCCGCCAAGGTTATGCAGGGGAGGGTTCCGATTCGTTAGGTTGTCGATTTTATGCTTAATTAATTTAAAGAAAACCCTCTTTGAATTGAAGGATATGTAATGGGACATGACAGTCCCGATGAATCCGATAGGACGTTCTATAGGTTGACGTTAACGACTAGCTCAAGAATGTGGTCAACATTAAATAAAGCAGCACCATCATACGGAAATGTATCAAAAAACTTAAAATCAAAGGATCATCTTTTATGGTATTTCAAACGCTCTCACCTTATCTAATGATCAACTCTGTTCATAGGGAACAATTTTTAAAGTGACCAAACGCGTTTTGTCACTAGGCAACGGACAACACACTCTCTATCCCAGTGTGCAAAATGGGGGAGTACACGTAATGCCCATTAGTGCCGCCCAAAGGTATGGGTATACCATGAGTTATGTATGGCAGCTGAAGTATTCCAAAGAAGTAGCGGTATGGGGTACTACATGCAAGTGCTTTGATACAGTGAAAGGCGATCTGAATTATACAATCAAACAATTGTTAATCGAAGCATGAAAGTATGGATTTTGTATACCCCGTCTAATAGTGTTGGATAATTCAATACCTTCTTGGACTTGAGAAAAAAATCATTGAGCCCTGATAGCTGCCGTATCGGCAGTTAATATTATGTTATGGGAATTAAGTGCATTGTACCTTTACATCCTTTATAAAGGTGGAGGGTAAAGTTAAGCTAAAAATAGCCAAGGAAAGCAAGCACCATCCAAAACAGCAAATATTTGATACTTCAAAACCAGATCTTATGTGTAGGATGCAAAAGTTTAGCTATATGGGCAAATGTTATCTATGAATTCACTTAAAGTTATTCGTGTCATTTCATTATAGGCTAGCGTGCAGATCTCATAGCGTTTACAAAGGGGACGCACCCCTAACAAGTACATAACTTTGTTAAAATAAATTGTCAAAATGATTCAATCTTGTTCTCGTGTTGTTCTCACTTCTAGTATGTGCCCATTTTCTTGAAATGAATTAAATGTCATCTCCTTTTTTCCATGAATATCAGCGACCAAGGGATGCACACCAAGTTTCCATTGACCCCAGCAAATAATTGGTGCATTGATTAAGTAAATCGCCCATTATGAATAGGACAAAGGACTTCAGATTTATGGAACTGCAAAGCCATTGTAAGATGGTCCAGGACGTTAAAAGCTGTGAATTGTTTCACGGCCCGATTTAGATTGAGCTGCAGCTCATTAACGAAGAATATTCATAAAAATCAAAATTTAACTCTTTTGCCTTTTAAAAATTTGAGCTATATTTCTCATTTTAGGAAACGAAGATGAGCAAAAATCATGAAAGAAATTTGCTGGCAAAGTATTGAAAGCTATGCCTACATCTTGTTGCAGAACAACACCCATAACTAATTCAGAAATATAGGACTTCTTTATATGCAATTAAAAGTTGTTCAGAACCGTCACCTGCATTATATAGGTGAATGATTTTCGATTTCTGTTATAAACGCAAATGAATTGCATAGAAATGGGGTTACGTGGCAAGTACTGGTTTGGTTCTGCACAAAGATGTTAGGTCACAGTTGCCAAACAATTTTTTCTCATGAGCTTTGTCCACCTTCGTTTCTCCGTTCAAATAAAAAGCCGATGAAATATAGGGTCAAAAGAAATAGAACACACAGTAGAACCTCTAACTTTATTTCTTGTGAAAGAGGACAGGTAATTTGGTTCACGTATGAAAATCGCTTATCTTAAATTCAAGGTGAGATGACACCGTAATCTTTTCAGTTGCATGGATAATACCATGGCTTGCAGTTCCAGATGAAAAAGGAATCTGTGAAGAGTTTGGTCTTCTACATTTTACCGAGCGGATTTATTATCAATAGCCCCATTATTGCTGGAGTTCATGAATATGGTGTCATCCGTAGTCACTGAATATTCAGGGCATAAATTAAGATAACATTTAATTCATTTTCTCGATAATGTGCACATACTAGCCGTGAGAACACCACGTAGAACTGATTCTATCATTTTAGGAAAATTATTTCGGACGATTATGAACTTTCCAGGGGTGGGCCACCTTGGTCCTTATCCGAGGCACTTCTTCGCTTTGGCCTCAGGGCTTGTACGGCGGGTCGGTAAGTACGTATATCTGTTTCTAAATTGAAAAACAAAGGTGGTGCAAGGCGTTTGAAATTCTCAAGACTGGAATAATACCGAAAGGCATTGTGGGAAACATAGATTCGCCCGTTAGGAGATTGCGGTAACTTTTACGTGTCTGCGAGGTACCGAAGTACACAACAAAAACGTTCAATTTTCTCGTAAGGTTCTATAGGTTCAAAACCAATTACGATACATATTTAAAACAATTTAATTAGTAACGAAAACCATTCTGCATGCCAAAACTGCATCAGCAATACCCCTCGGTTCCCGGAGATATTTGGAGATTTAAGTTCTTACACACATTCGCTATGACGGAATGATAGTTAATCTCTGCGCCCCTCTCGTACCAATTTAGATAATAACTTTCCAGTCTGTGACACAGACGACTTACACACTTTCGGAAAGACGTAATGGGCCTTGTGTAAAAAGTTTTCGGCGATTCTATGATTTTGAAGAGGTATGCGTTATCCGGAAAAAAAAATCAATATGAATTTACGTGGAATGATTGAGGCCAACATTTTGTCATTGCCTCACTTGAAGATTGCCATTCATAAGATAACCGTTCTTTGATTGTGAACTAGTAATCTATCGATATGTATTAAGAAACAAGTGTTGATGGCGGATAAAAGTAAGAGAGCATGACTTATTGATCATCGCGGCCCCTTTTGTAAAGAGAAGGTGATGGCGGTTAGAATGCATTATACGAATGTAGTGAAAAAAGCACACAAATGTGAGGTATGAAGCAAAGACAGGTAAATTACAACTTAAACTTGAAAGGTTTGAACTATGATGATCATCGACCATAACATTGACTGATAACTAAAAAGGATGATGAAATTAAAATTTTATTTTAAATTAATTATACAATTCGAAAGCTTTGTAGCAATAAAAGACAATAATGTATGACTCCAACGATATCTTTGCATTCTTAAATTTCGGTATCACCACATCCCCTCTAAATGAAACCATACCCACACAGGAAAAATATTCATGAAGTGACACGAATATAAACAGATATATGAATTCTACATAAATAGTAACATTTGGATTGGCCCTACTGGCAAGTTTGTATTACCAAAAATTGTATTGTTTATTTCAATCAGGCCTTCACCACTGATTATAAACGTATGCTTACCTTACAATTACTGGTACCGTTTCTTCAGCCACAGACACGGTCGGAGATACAGCACAATATACGCTTGTCGTCAATTCATGCTCAATGATTGGATTAACAAAGTTCAGATGATCCATTTTGTTCTTCATCACGCAAGTATCCAGTCTTATGTGTGGCGGTTGAGGCTTCATAGGATAATCAATGTGCGTAGCTGTAGGTAAGCTCTGCAACAGAATATTGATTTTCTGAAACCCAAATAACACACCCTATAGTTATAACCGGCTCAGTGGGTGAGAGATTGTTACACAGTAGTCACATATGAGAGTACAGGGGAAACCAAGTATAGACATGGTTGCCTTCCTGGACAGATACAGAAAATTCCACTTGCGAGCAGCTGGAAACAAAAGAATTATTGTTTCATAATTAGACAAGGAAAAAAATAAAACCGAAGCCACAATGTACAGGTAGCTCGTCGATCCATGTGATACCTAGTCCAGTGTCTTTTGTTTCCTTATTGGCCCCACCCCAAGGATGAAGCAGGTTATCAGAGTCTATGGTTGGTGAATCAGTTTGGACCTCACCTTCTACTGAGGAAGTATTTTCAGTTCAACATCAGCTTCTTGGCTCATGATAAGTGTTTATCTACTTGTTGGGCTTTACGTGTACAGGGATACACAAACAAACATCTGTTCCCGACATTCATTCACACGTTGTTAGACAGGGTATCTCTTTCAGTTTGTGTTTCAACTGGTCAATGAGTTGCCAAGACCTGGTGAACCGAGGCCATGTCGGGCTTATACGCCTTGTGCACGGTCTTGATGAACATATAGCTTGCCCTTTAATGCAAATCTCTCACCTCATTCCAGTTCTTCTTTTTCTCCCTGTCTAGAATACCCTGTCTGTTTTCTGGTCACTCCACCTGCATATTTTAAAATGTGATACTTCACAATTTGCATGCATTTTAGATGGGTAGAAAGGGCTTTAGTTGCAGACCTTTTTGTTTCTTCTGTTCCTGTACAGGATGGGTGGATTTTTGCACCTTGGTAGTCCTCCCCACTTCTTTAGGTATCGAGTTGCCAGAGCTTCGAGGTTCTTGCAAATGAGCTAGGGACGCAGTAATATGAACTTCCGCCGAAATTTGACTAACGATATGGTTTTTGCAGCCATAGGTTTTCTATGCTATTCACCTGGTCACTGTCAGTCTTCTCCAAAAGACCTTACTCGGTTTCCACACATGATCCTCATCTCTTTGTCGCTGAGGTCCTTGAATATATCTTTGGCAATGACGTCTAATGATATCGGGGGATGAAAGGTGTCCTCTGTCATTTGCACTAGAGAAGCATCAAGGGTCAATGATGTAGATTTCCTTCCATTCTGATAGCCCAAATGGATCTTCTTCATGGCCAGACTTACACTTTGTAGGCTTCACCATTTGAGTCCAATTAGGTGATTTGTCAGGTGGCTTTATAGCTTGTCTGGGATACTATTTTCTGATCCCAATGTAGGATTTTAGAGGGGCCTGATCGCGGGAATAATCACGACGCCCTAGTGATGCCATCTGGGTACAGACACAGATCCCTATATGGCGGTTGACGGTGCAACCCCACACGGACATCAGGAGAATGGGGGAGGTTGTCTCAGGATTTTTTTTGTCCCGACAGTGGAGACAGCCATCGTTTCCACCCTCTCTTTTGTCTGGCAACAAACAGTGGTGTTGCCAACTGGACTGTGACTACTCCTTCTCTCTTTTCCTTAACTCCTTTATTGAGTAAGTAGGTCCATAGGTATTTAAGGATTTTAGGTCAACTCAAACTATGGTGGCCCTTATCATAGGTTAAGAATAAGAGCTGGTTGCCTACCCACCTTTGTACGTTCAGTAATGCAACATTTCACCCGACTAGGAAGTCTTGCCGTGTGCCCAGTAATTACTGCAAAATCAGGTCACACTTTAAAAACGAGTAAACTCCAAAAAATGAAAGTCGACCCCCCCCCCGTTAAGGCACCGAGTCCCGGTGGCTGCTTGTGGGCAAGAGTGGCAGGGGATCTAATATCTTCCGGGATTATTGGTTGCCACCAGCGCCCACAGGTACCATAGAATAATCCCAGAAGGACCTTCTAAGAAGATTTGACGGACAAGCGGATGAAATACAAAAATCAGCTTAAGTAGCCAAAAGTCGACAAAACACAAACACACGAACCAACACACGACACATGTAAGGTAAGCCGAATCTGACTCAACTAGCTGTAGACAAGCCCAAAAATGGGAGCTCCAGCACAGAAAGATTGGTAATTGGAACGTGAGCAACATCTGCAAAAGGACGGTCATTGGGAAATTCCTCCGGAGGAAGCCAGAAGGTTTGATACAGACATCCTGGGTCTATGGTGAAACACACCTGAATGGAAAGAGACCCTCATAAATAAAGAGAATTTTACTATCATACTTTCTAGCAGAAGTGACGGCATTTGCAGAGATGGAGTAGGGGTCATGATATCCCAAAAGCTTCCTCCCGTTTTGTCAAGCTATGAAGCGTCTCACCAGAAGTATCACAGCCAAATGTAAATGGAAGAAAGGCATAGTAAAACATCTCCAACCATTGTCTATGCCCCTACATCTTGAACACCGTGATACAGGGAGCGACAAGTTCTATGACACCCTAAGCTCCACATACAGATAATATCCCTAAGAAAGAAAGCCACATCCTGATGGGGGATTTTAATGCCAAACTAGGGACATATTACCAGGCCTGGACAACCACATTGGGTAGATATGCCTTGGAAAACTCAACAACAGAGGAGACAATCTCCTGGAATTTTTCTGTACAACCCCACGACACTGTTGTATGCAATACTTCAACACAAGAGGTGTAGAAACGTCAACCTGACTCTCCATGTGGGCAATATAGAAACATGTTGACTTCATCATTACCCAACTGGACAACTTGAAAACCTTTCAGAACTTCAGATCTTACTGCTCCTCCGATGTCGTTCTGACCACAACCGGTGCTGGCTAAGTTCAATTTATACCTCCCAAAAATCAAACGTATAACACGGTACCCAAGAAGTTATACCGTCATTCTTTCAGCGACCCACAATTGCAGCAGAACGGTGCAAGATAGGTGGGGCCTTGGACCACTCCCCTCCAAGTAGAAACCTGATTTGGAAGGGTTTACCAACTTTCAAGGACACAACCATAAAGTAACAGAGGAAACAGTGGTGTGAAAAGGGCCCGGTAAACCAAATTAAGTGGCTCCCTGAAGAAGTAATAAAGGCATGTCATCAAAGAAGAACAGCAAGGATCCAAATGAGAACAGACCCAACTGCACATAATAAGTCCAACTACTCCAAACGGAACCAGGAGTCAATATCAAGTAACGAGCTTGAAGAAGAAGCTTTTTGAAAAGAAGTTAAAGATATGAAGAGGCATGCTAGGGACAACAGCCATGAACTCGTCAAGTGTGTCCTTAGACTAAGAGTGAAATGAGCTCACTGCCAAGCAGCTGCCAAAGACAAACCTGGCTCCCTCAAAACTGCTCCAGATAAAGTAATGAAGTGCTGGACGAACACTTCAGCAAACATCTCAACACTGAATTCCCCATAGATGAAGAAGTAAACTTCACTCCATCCAGAACCTGGCAATTCTAACTCAACAGACATGCCTTTCTCAATAGAGAAAGTAGAAGTGGCCATTAAGAAACTGAAAAATAACAAAGCATGTGGATGGGATAAAATCTCTGCTTAAACCTTGAAGCAGTGGCCCAGCATGAGACAGCTACCGTTTGAAAATAATCAAGATTGCCTGGGTAGAAGGGGCAATTCCAGAAGACTGGAGCAGGGACTGATAACTCCAGTATACAAGAACGGTGAGAAACTAGATCCCCCGCCAACTATGGAGCAATTACTTAACTGTCCATCCCAGGGGAAAGTAATTCCCTTGTAATAAGACCGAACCGGATCCAGGACACCATAGATTACTACCTGTAGAGAGGAGCAAATGTGGTTTTAGAAGCCAGAGTACCCTGATTCCTGTATTTATTGTTCGCCAAGTACTAGAGAAGGCCCACAAAGCGCATTCCTATACACTTAAACGTTGTATATTTTAAAGTCCAGCATTTGATCCATTTGGGAGAGGCACTCTTTAATGCTAAATCAAGTGGGAGTAGACAGCAAACTGGTAGACCTAATTGAAAAGATGTAAGAGCAACATATGCTCAGTCAATGGTGACTGGAAAACTCACTGACTGGTTCGAAGTCTTAGTTGTTGAACAGGGATGCCTCTATCTCGCCCGCCTCTTCAATCTCTTCTTAGAATTTTAATGAGAGAGTTCAACAAAACCTAGCCTCCGGAATCCAAATGGGAAGCTGAAAATACACAACATTCGTTATGCCGATTACACCCTGCTGGAAATGGTCTTGTAAAAGTTACCGCTATCCACAGAAGAACTGGAAAAAGCCGCGCAAATGGGGAAGAAATCACCCATCTACATGCAAGATCATGGTTCCGATGAACCCATAGACAATCCCCCTTAAAACCAGAAGCACCTATTGACAAAGTAAATTGATTTTGTCTTCCTTGGAAGTAATGTGCCCTCGGTTAAGGAGGACATCAATAGGTGTACAATCCTGGCAGGCAATGGGCATTCGTGTAGACGACTCAGGATCCATCTGGAGCAATCAGACAACTCACAAGATCGCTCAAAGTCGAATATACCACTCTCTTATACTCCCCATTGCCCCCTATGGAGCAGAGTCCTGGGTAATTGCCACAAGGCAGCTGCCAAAAGCTAGAAGCTTTGAGATGTCTCCGGTCCATCCTAGGATTGACTTTGGACAAAATTATAATGATTAAATTAGACAGCGCTGACTCACATGCACCATCACGGATGCCGTCACCATGAGACGGCTGAGTGGTTTGGACATGTCTCAGGATGCCGGAACACAGATTGCCATACCAAGCCTATACGCAAGACTTCAACAAGCGTTAGGACGCAGGATCGCCTCACCAGCAAGATGGAAGGACCAGATCCCAAGGACACAGGCATGGACCTCAAACAGCGATCTTTTGCAAGGGCCGACCAGAATGGCCGAGGAATTACTCATGAGAGCGCAAAGGGCAACCCGTCATATGCAGTAAAAAGTAAAGAAAGGGGTAAACTTAAGCGGCAAAATTTGTATTTGTATTTGTTTTATATTTGTCGCACTTGATTTGCATCAATTGATCCATCAGGCATGGGGGTGTCTCGCAACATCAGACCTCGAACCCAAACAGACCTCAAGACATCGAAACTCAGACCGAAGTAAATTACTTCCGGTCTGATGTTTCGAGGGTCTGATGTTTCGAGACACCGGGGGGATGTCTCGAAACAACAGACCTCGAAACAACAGACCTCAGACCGGAAGTTGATTTTTTTTTTTTTTTTTTTTTTTTAAAAAAAAAAAATTTTACTTCCGGGTCTGATGTTTCGAGGTCTGATGTTTCGAGCACATCCACCCGGGTGTCTCGAAAACATCAGACCTCGAAAACCTCAGACCTAAGACCCGGAAGTGGAAGTTATTCCGGTGTCTGATGTTCGAGGTTGATGGTTCGAGACACCGGTGGGACGTTTCGAAACATTCAGACCTCGAAACATCAGACCTCAGAACGGAAGTGAATCAGATGGGGGAAATCTCATTTTCGTACTAAGAGGCGGACAACCGGCTTCTTAAAAATGGGGAGAGACGGGCCCGGAATTGTTGACAGTTACCCGTCTGTTGAGGGGAAGTTTGTAAGTTAAAAAAAAAAAAAAAGAGGAACCAAAGCTGCTATTCTTCCAGCCGTGACAAGGGGAAATTGCCCTGGACTTGGACCCGACTTGGACCAAAAGGACGTGCGTTGCTAAATACACCATTTCACTACTTGCTAGCCGTCACCAAGCATATCATTTTAATCAACTCCAGTTCCACAAGCCGCATGTAGATAAAGTAGTTCCAAAGTCCACATTTTAAAAATTTAACCTAGCCACCAATCAGTTAAGTTATTAGTAATTAATTGCAATTTTTTAAATCGGGGTCATCGCTATTATCTTTACTATCATAGAAAAATACATGTCTTGGAAAAACTAAATACTCCAAACTTACATCCCTCCCGCACCCCACACCGTTTTGTAAAACGGTTGGTCATGAATTAAAGTTTACACGTCAAATTGTTTCTATTAAATTTGCATGCATGGAAAAATGTGTCTTAGTAAGCGAAACGTTTGCAAAAGGTTTTGCCAGTAAAGGAGGACACCTCCTTCCCGCCCCCGCCATATCGCATCCTTTCTCTTTCGACTGTTCGGCCCCCTCAATTTAGCAGCAGAAAAAAACCAGGGCAAAACTCCTTGTGTGAGGGTCTATTGAATTTCAACATCAGGCCCAGAAGTGAAATGCTGCTTCGAAAGTCAAGATTTACTTCCGGGTCTGATGTTTCGAGGTCTGATTGTTCTAGAGTGAAATTACTTCGGGTCTGATGTTTCGAGGCTTGAGGGTCTGTTGTTTAGAGTATGCTGTGATGTTTCGAGACATCCCCCGGGTGTTAGAAACATCAGACCTCGAAACTCAGACCGAAGTGTAATTTATTCCGGTCGATGTTTCGAGGTCGGGGTCGTTGTTTCGAGACCACCTAGGCATGTCATAGTGGCTTGTAAATTCGACTGAGTTTGCGAGACGGACCTAGGCTTTCATCAAGGCAATGCGCTTTATTTTTATTTGCTAAAGTTCCGTGATACGATGTGTTGTAGCTTCATTTTTATTGGATCCCCTGTGTGCGTTGCCTTTCCGGCATTTATTTGTGTGTTTTATTTTCCTTTATTTTTTGGGAATAACTTCCGTGACCTCTCCTGGTAAACTGATTTGACATAACGCCACCGTGGAAGCATTTTGGCACACAAATGATTATCTACCGTCTGCTGGCGGCATTGTTTTATGTTACTCGCAGGCATTTCGTATTGTGGTTAAAGAAGGGTTGGTTGACAGAAATGTTCGCACAAGCAGCCAGATTGTAAGCAAACGCCCCCAAAGTATGACCACATAATCTTTGAGATTGACCCAAAAAATTTCAAAAAAAATATTATGCTTGCCCATATGTCTATTTGCGCAAAGACCCCCCTCGCTCCGCTTCGCCGAGGGCTTCAACCCTCGACACGCGTCTCCGGCCCTTTTATCTGTTGATGGATATACTTTTCAGGAGTCTTTGACAAAGCTAAGGACTCGAAGTTATGTTTTCATTGTTGCAGGCATGTTTTAAATACACGATACAGCATTATTGGATTTCAGTAAATTGGCACAAGCACATTTGAAGAAAATATGATTTTTTTTCACTTTGCTCTAAAATGAATACAGATATATTTAATAACACAAAAAATATAACAAACATAAGAACGCTTTATAATCAGAGACTAAAGTTCCCATAATTTTTAAGCCTAGATGTTTGATTTGCCATACTTTTACTCAACAACATGTGCCGATTTAAATGCTATTACAGGATCGTACTCATTGAATATTAAGCCACAAAGTCACAGGCACGATGGTGCCGAGGGAAATAACCGCCGTGTTTCAAGCTGATCCCCGGTTTTGGCTGATAAAAAACCACTCCGGGTGGGGTTATTGTAACTCATTCCGTTTACCCATAAGGTCGCTGATATTGGGTTTCTAATCGTTCATTCACAACGTGCAGGTGCGACGTTATATACAAAATCCTATTTATATAACCATGCAATACATTTTGGGGCGGGACGCTATCTGTTTCAAATGGGGCCAGTGGCCTCCTCTTTTAAGTCTCTGGAAGTAACATCTCCTATCAAACTACGTTAGGTAACACAGCCTGTAGTATGGTGGCCAGCACATTAATTACGGATAATAAAGCAACCATATCTGGGTCCGGTATTACCCCCATCAAATCAAACATTGGATGAATTACACGTCAGTAAAGCGGTTTTTCTCTTACACCAGTTCTCGTTTATCTAGAACAACACATACTATTAGAATAGTCCCACTGTCCATTTTTTATGTAGAGAAGCTCATGTGTCGGAAGTCGTGTGGTTTTGTGATCTTAATCCCTTCGTACAATCAATGTATTTGTCACTCCTTTTTTGTAATGATCATGCAGTTATTTCTAATTTTGTTGTGTGTCTTGGTTCTCTAAATTCCTCTTTTCCACCACTAACTCAACACGAGGCGCCAACACATCGTTGACCTGCGTAAAGTGCTTCTTGTCATGCTGGCACAACACTGGAAAATGAATATATGAATATATTGATGCATTGCAAATGACAGAAATATCAAAATAAATGATTTTTGGTTTCATAAAACCGCTCAAGCAAAGGTTTGTCTGTTTGTTGTTGTTTGTGATTCAAACCTCGAGCCAGCCACCTTCTTGTTTCTAACGTTGTCTAAGTTTGTACAAAGGTACACGAGAGATTTCACATACTATGTGACCTAAAAAAATGACAATTCGGATTTTTTGCACTAGTAGTGAGCTTTATATAAATTCCCTCATTTGATATGATTAAGGTGAGAAATATTTATTTGGTACAAACAATTGTGAACTTTCTAGTTACTATAGGACAAATATTAAATTCAGCCTTATGTTTTATTGAATAAGCAAATGAAAAATTGCCTTTTGTTTTCTTCTGAAGGGACATTTCTGTAGCAAAAAGACAGGTTAAGTAAGAAATGTATTGGGGTCTTATTTATATGAAATCACTACATATGTGTGATATATGGACGCCCGAAACTTTCTCTATTGTTACTTTTGACAGTTGTCCTAAATTGTTGTGTTGAACAAAATAGAGGTCCTGCGTTAACCTGCAATTTAGGAACTCAGGCTGGTAGATCATTGAACAACAAATATAAGGTAAAAAACCGTAGAAATCACAGCAATGAGACACTGAGGCTACCACTTTAGTAAATAAGTTTCAAGTTTATGATTTCACTCACACAGAGAGTAAATATTAAAAATTATAATGGAATAGGAAATAGGGCAAAAAAACAAAGACGGGAGAAGAGAACTCCGAGACCCCTGCTATAACAACATACAGGATGAACGAGGGAGGACATGACTCTGGATTCGGTTGACGCTTAATCGCAAATTTAAAATAGGAAACGAACCCTGCACAATAGCTTCTGTCATTAAGGAAATCTAAACCCAAAACAATTCAAACATTCTTGTCCTGTGGTTTACCATGCTGGATGCAAGTGAGTCCTGATTTGCTCGAAAAAAATAGAGTTACTTACTACTTGTTCCAAATATTACAAGTTACCTTCCTGACGTGTCTTTTTTTAAACTATGTTCAACTCAGACAAAATATGATTCCAGTTCCCTAAGTACTAATAATGTGGCAGTCATCGCTGTAATTTTACTACCAACTCACGTAAAAAGTAAAGGCTCCAGCAATATACTGGGCGTCCCAAAAAAAAATCCTACTGTAGCAAAGGTTAATGGGCAAAGTGTGTGCAGCAATTAGGGTTCTGATTACAGTAAGGAACGGCACAACCACCACCAATACCCGAACCATCACTAATTGATGCCTGTCATCAAATCAATGCTGGACCGTTTAGGTCAAGCAAAAGAATGATTGGCATTTACTACTAAAATTACGCATTTTATTATAGTTCACACAATTGCTTTTTTGAAGAGCGGTCCATTTTTCAAAAATGTTGAGATTTGCATAGTTTGCTTGGTATGGCCTAGTAACTGACCTGTGAATGGCAAGCTCGAAATGCTCTAGGTGTTCATTGTGAATTGTAAGATTCATATGGATACCACGATCATTAATGGCTCAGAATATTCATATGGGACCCGTAATAATTTAACGCCACGAAACGTTATTTCCACTATGAAATAGCCGGGAGTGCGCCATATCCGTGTTCAGCTTATTCTTAGCTTTCCGTTTATTCACGCAGGTGAATTTATGTTCGTGAGGTCTGGGCTCTTCAAATGGACGTCTTCGGATTGACCTCAGAATTAAAAAAATTTGTTTCCTTCAGCAAACTTTGTTTTTCTTGTAAACTTTCCTGATTTTGGACCCTGGTGACGGAATCTACGTCATAAACAATTCGTCGGATCCACTCACTTTCCACTGTTTGGATCTTCGTTTCTCTCACTTGGAGTTGTAAATTCCACGAGCTACGTTGGGTCTTGTCATTTCTGTTCGTTGTCTGACACTGTTTTGTAGATGACCGTCTTTGTTATATAGTTATAAATACAATCAGACATAGCCCTTTCTATTGATGCCGGGTTTTACTGATCCAATGACTTAAAGTGGTATCCAAAATTTTCGGTAAAAAAACTAGCGAGACCGAAGCAAAGGCTTTTTTCAATTCAATTAAAAAAACATACCATGACTTTTTTAATTTTATTCAAAGAGATAAAGTAAAGTGCTACGTAAATCGTACATGAAGCTTAATAATTTTCACCAATGAAAACGGCCAGTCCTAAAACCTTCGCTGGCCTCCTGGATAATGTCAGCTGGCGCAGATTAAAATTTATTATTAGTTCATCAACAATGATGGGCCAACAGTCTTTTAAGAACTTCTGGTTACCCCCTTAGGTATAGGTTATAATACCAAAGGTCTGTCCTTGAAAGTTGGTCAAACCCATATTCATAATTTAATCACGTACTAATACACTACAGGTCATTAAAGAAACAAAGTCAATTCGTACCCAAAGCCATCTGATCCCGGTGACCGCATTTTCTTTCATTTTTGATAATGCCGGTAAAAAGCTCAGCATTTAACGTGGACCGCAGGGGAGTCCCCTCTTATCTGCAGATAAATTGATGTGAGAAGTACAATTATTAAACCCTGTTCAATAAACCTTAATAAATAGTAACATGAGATTTTACAGCGCCTTTGACAACAGTAGACAAAGCGCTGTTGCCTTTATTATTACGCTGCCATCAGTTAATCGTCACAATCAACAGCTTCATCACCTAGGTCTAGGCAGCCGGCCAATCGCACATCTATCCGCACTTTATCATTTGTAACATCCCCCTAACACTCCCTAATACGCTTGGTGACGGGAAAGGTGAGTAAGTGCCTTCCTAAGTGCACCACACATTTGCCCACGGGGCGCGACCCCATCCTTCAGATATCATATCGGCCGCTTATTAACTGGACCACAGTGCCCTCCTATATAGTCGAATGGATTTCCTGCTTCTATTCTGTGGTTTTGTAGTCTCCATTCGGGGGGCTAGGAACCAAGGGTAAATTCATAAGTAATTATTAAATCATATAATCGTCCCTGTTCCACGCATAAAACTGGCACATGTTCTTGAAAAGTCGAATAAAATGTCACTTCATATTTCCATTTCCCCATATCAGTGACTAATGGATTCACATAGACTTCAGCCACATGGATGTAAAGATATTCAATCAGCGGCCCGGTATGCGGTGTATAAAAACACTTCAAATTCCCTTTCCTCTGGATGCAGGACATTTTTTATTGTCGCTCAGCTGAAGAGATTTCAGCGTTACCTCTCCAATGTAGAACTGAGTATTTGCCCCGACAAAATAATACTTAACCTCATTCCGATAATACATCTTTAGCTCTATAGGCGTTTCACTTACTTTGGCAAATTGTTCATCATGTATCTAAAAAATGTTAGAAACATGAACAACACATGAGGGAATGTTGCTGGGCAAGGCTTTGACCTAACAACTTTGTGCGACCCCAAATCCGTCCTTATTCTTACTTCATTTGTTTCAATTTACCGCGTTTCAGAAGAAAATTTATGTCAACGACCTATATTATAATGTCCACTGGTTAGTTATTGTGAGAGGGAACGGGTCTTGTCCTCAACCCGATGGTGGAGGTTGTAACACCTGGCTATAACATAGGCCCTACATACCTCCCCTTGTATTTTTAACTTTAGCTCTGGTGAGCTGAATTCTATAAATAGCCATTGGTCTCTGAGCTTGGGAAAAAGAACTTGAGGTGACATTTTATATATTTAAGAAAATGTGCCAGTTTATGTGCGGGAACAGACGGTAATATGATCGTAATAGTTATTCTGAATTACACTTGCTTTTCCCTTACCCCCAGATGGGGACTACAGAATTTGTTATACCAGTGGTATTTGGTTCCAGTCCCATGGTCTAATAGTATCTTTAACCAAATTCAGAACCGATATATTTTATAGTAGATTCCAAAATGAATGAGACCTCATTAAGTTTTAGGTCTTATAGTTCCCCGTGAGAGGTGGTAGTAGAGGATTATTTAAGGCCATGGGTTAAAAATTGTATGGTACGTATATCGATGTGCGTATATGCCTATGCTCTGTTGACGATTTTAGTGGGGGACTGTAATGAACAGATTGCTTATGTGGTCCTGCCAAATCCGGAGATAAAAGTGTGGATATTTGGTACACAAGACTTGCTACATGATAATCAAAAAAATTGATGGAAGAATTGCCGACACGCTTCTGGCCCCCGGCTTGGATTTCCCCCAGGTTGTACACAGGGGTGGTAAAATTTTTAAACTGTTCCGCTTGTGTGATTGTGGTTACAAGGATTCCAAAAAGAGTATAGTTATACTTACCTGTGCCTATTGTTAGGAATTATGGGTAAAAAAAACTATTAAAAAAAAAAATGGTAAAAAAAGTCAATTTTGGTTTGTACAGGGGTCAAAAAAAAAAGTTGCTCCAATGTTTGTCAAATGTGGTTCAAATTGTTGGTTTAGCGTCATGAAGAATATAGAATAGTTTTGACTATCTTACATGTTGGTTATAAACCAAAATGGCCGAATAAAGTCAAACCAGATATTGGCAAGCTATGGATTATTTTGACTGGACCC
Organism: Ophioderma brevispina; assembly: GCA_023653785.1. Lineage (NCBI taxonomy): Eukaryota > Metazoa > Echinodermata > Ophiuroidea > Amphilepidida > Ophiodermatidae > Ophioderma > Ophioderma brevispina. Next base: position 20,691 of record JAMKCH010042966.1, read on the forward strand.
TATTTTGGTGGATAACGAGCAAACTAAGCATACCAGATAAGGCAAACTATTCCTTATTTCAATCCTTTAAGCTTGAGAAACAATTTGCACCACATATTAACTGAATCAAAGCAACTTTTAACTTTTACCCATGTACACACCCCAAATTGACTTTTCACCATTGGGTACAGTTGTTACCCCATAACTCCGGGACTATAAGCAATAATAGTTTGTAAACTATACTTTTGGAATCCTTGTGACCAGACAAAACACCATTGTGTGCTTTTTTTAACCATTCAGAAACATTTTAAATTTTTGACCCGGTAACCTTGAAACCAAGCTGGGGGCCATTAAAGGGGGGATGGCAAGTGAATTCCATCAATTTTATGGATATCAATGCCTAAAGTACTTGTACTTGTGTGCAAAAATTCACACTTTATCCGGACCGCACACTCTTACACTACAGTCCCTGCTAATTGTATTTTGGTTCAGTTCTACTTTAATGATTCAACCAGGTGTTTCAATTGATGAAAGTATCAGGACGAAACATTAGGAGTAAATAGAGAGATATGCCGATTGTAGGGACTTTCTGGCAAACTTCCTGTGTAACCTACCCAAGAACCCTCCCATACAGAAGCCCCTGTCAACCACACCCCAGCAAATATTTACCCTATTTTAGCACAGAGACCCTGAAAAAGATTAAAAATGGATATTTGAAACACAAGAGTGTTGGTTGACAGGGGGTTTCTAAGTTAATATAGTGGGGTGATTTGATACGGGTTGAATATTTGATGGGTGTGTTCGTTGACAGGGGGCCCTGTTTGGAAAGAGTATGGGGGTAGGTTAAAATTGACAAAATGTCCTACAATCGGCATATCCTAACTAATTAAACATTGTTATTGTGCACAAGTTCCTTTGAAAGTGAGTAGTTGACGATAATGGCACTCGCACCATGTGGGGCTTGTGCCGTTACTCGTCGTCAAACTGAGCGCGCGTGCATTTTGACAATGCATTTAAGCTCAAGATATGCAGACATTACCTCTAACTATCTGCATATGCCTAATCCGAAAATGTAAACATTTACCTAACTGTTCAAATTCACCCCGTGTTAGAGTACCCTTATTGTTATTGTATGGAATGTAGTAAATTGTTAATGTGTTTAGATTGATCATGTTGTTGTTTTTATCCGAATATAAATTACAATCAAATCAATCAATTAGCTCTGGTGTTAGCAGCGTTAATCTAGGCTTAGATCGGAAACTTAGGTGAGTGGAACATGGCGAGGAAATCTCCAGATAGTTTGGTAAAACGTCATTCTGGCGATTTAAAGAGTGAGAGCGATAGAAGATGAGGAGAGTAAAAGAGAGCGAGAGAGGGGCGTGAGGAGGGAGCACTCTGTGTTAAGGGTGCATGCGAGAGGTTGCTGTCTTTGTCCTGTTGGGTTTTGTGTTTTCCCTTCTTGAAATTTTCTTGTTATCGTGTGTGCATAATGGGAATCAATGAAGAAATAAAGAAAAAAATTCATTGTGGTGCTAATTAGCCCTGTCGATTAACCAGAAGGAGGAATAGTAAAAATAAATCGCAACCCACAAGTCAAATCACAAAAGGGTATCGCCATTTCAAACTATAAGGTAGTGGCCTGTTCTGATTGTTCTGTATTTTTTGGCAATATAATAGGTATACATAGTAAGAGTCCAATGCATTACGTATCTTCTTCGCTTTGTTTTATAGTGAATTGT
>JAMKCH010042967.1:0-18113 GCA_023653785.1 Ophioderma brevispina
AATAGTTGTAAGATTGCTACTGGACTTACGAGAAGTCGATCCGAGTCAAATATACCTGAAGTTTGTATCAAAGTGGCAAGATTGTTACGGGACTCACGAAAAAAAAAAAAAAAAAAAAAAAAAAAAAAAAAAAAAAAAAAAAAAAAAAAAAAAAAAAAAAAAAAAAAAAAAAAAAAAAAAAAAAAAAAAAAAAAAAAAAAAACACATAAAACAATTTTAGAAAAGTAGTATTGTCACATAATTTGACCAGTGGTCACAAGTGGTCATTTCGGGCATTTGGTTGAATGCTTAAAGGTTGAATGCTTATCCAGGTTGCATTATTATTTGCTGATGATAGTCAAGTTATATTTCTATTAAGTGAAGTTAGCTTATTACATTATGCCTTCTGTTAACTTATGGTATCTGAAGATACTTAATAAACTATACAATACCTTTTATTCGATGCAACTGTCGTGGTGATGATTGTAATAGCTGATAAATTGTCTTCTGCTATCTACCAATGATAGTTGATAACTATAAAAACCCTTTATTTAACTGATGATGGCTGATAACTGCTTCTTGCTTTCTAATGGTGCTAGCTAAAAACTGTAACTTTTATTACATCTGCTGGTGCCCGATGAATGTCTCTTGTTATTTCTGTATTTTTTTTGTAAATTATTAAACTTAAAAACTATGGACTAATTTATGTCAGTCGCTGTCCCGATTTCATTGCGTGAATGGGAATCCACTCTTTTCCAGTAACTTCATGTTTATACAAGGCCATGCGTCATCATCAAATATACCGTGTATGAAATCATGGTACTTATAGTCAGTGTAAGAACAGCCATCTTGAGAAATTTCGTTAGGCAATTGAATCTAACAATTTCCTTGCGTGTTGTATATTATCCGCCTCCTAATTATGGCATCTGGTTTGATATAACTGATGTGCAATTTGTAATACTTCATCTAAATGATCCATGTATCAAATGCTTTTTCAATTGTACACAACATGACAAGAGCAATACAAGAACACAAACTACCAGCTGATTCTGGAGAAAACATGTTAGAATCCCCTTGATGAAAGTTACTTCTCACACTATTTTAAAACTCGATATATAGGCTCGTTTTTCTGTAAATGTCGCATAGTAGCTGCACATGATTATTTTAATCTTCTAGCTGGGACTTCCACCTTCTAGGCATCCTATCAGTTTTAATTGATCTACAAAATATAACGATACGAGACCATAAGCGTTTAAAATTGTCAACAAAATAGGCCTGTATTGTAAATGTAGGTCTAATAGAACTTAAACTTGACTTTATATTAAAACGTTAGATGAATGTTTACAGAGTTTTTTAATGTTTGCCAAATTTGTTTCTGAAAAAATATACATGCATTTCATTTTATATGTTTTGCATGTCTTTCATGCCTTTCAGATATGCCTTTCATACATGCCTTATATATGCCTTTCATATATGCCTTATATATGCCTTTCATATATGCCTTATGCCTTTCATACATGCCTTATATATGCCTTTCATATATACCTTATATATGCCTTTCATATACTAGTACACCTTATATATGCCTTTCATATGTGCCTTATATATGCCTTTCATATATGCCTTATGCCTTTCATATATGCCTTATATATGCCTTTTATATCTGCCTTATATATATGCCTTTCATATGTGCCTTATATATGCCTTTCATATACTAGTACACCTTATATATGCCTTTCATATATGCCTTATATATGCCTTTCATATGTGCCTTATATATGCCTTTCATATATACCTTATATATGCCTTTCATATGTGCCTTATATATGCCTTTCATATATGCTTTGTGCTTTATGCGATTCATGTGTTTTATATATGCCTTTCATATATGCCTTTCATATGTGCCTTATATATGCCTTTCATATACGCTTTGTGCTTTATGCGATTCATGTGTTTTATATATGCCTTATACATGCCTTTCATATCCTTGTCTTTTATATATGCCTTTCATATATGCCTTTCATATATACCTTATATATGCCTTTCATACATGCCTTTTTTATATGCCATATATGCCTTTCATATCCTTGTCTTTTATATATGCCTTATACATGCCTTTCATATCCTTGTCTTTTATATATGCCTTATACATGCCTTTCATATCCTTGTCTTTTATATATGCCTTATACATGCCTTTCATATCCTTGTCTTTTATATATGCCTTTCATATACGCTTTGTGCTTTATGCGATTCATGTGTTTTATATATGCCTTTCATATATGCCTTATATATGCCTTTCATATATGCCTTATATATGCCTTATACATGCCTTTCATATCCTTGTCTTTTATATATGCCTTACATGCCTTTTACATGTCATATATGCCTTTCATATATACCTTATATATGCCTTTCATATATGCCTTTCATATATGCCTTATATATGCCTTTCCTAATTGTCATATATATCTGTATGTGCCTTTCATATATACCTTATATATGCCTTTTATATGTGCCTCACATACCTTTATCTTTCATATATGCCTATACGCCTCGCATGTCTTCCTTATATATGTTTTAATGGCCCTTTCATATATGCTTAGTGGTTTATGCGATTCATATGCTTATATGCCTTCCATAGATGCCTTTTAAATGTCTTTTCATATATAACTTTCACATTCCTTGTCTTTTATATATGCCTTACATGCCTTTTACATGTCATATATGCCTTTAAGCCTTATGCCTTTCATATATACCTTACAATACCTTACCTTTTATGCCTTTCATATACGCTTTGTGCTTTATGCGATTCATGTGTTTTATATATGCCTTTCATATACGCTTTGTGCTTTATGCGATTCATGTGTTTTATATATGCCTTTCATATATACCTTATATAAGTGCATTTGTGCTATACCTTCTTAAGTCAGTTATGTGGCCTTGTCATTCTGCATTCTTCCTTATTCCAGAAAAAAATACAGCACTAATTTTGTTTAATAATAATATTGAAAGGTATCTGTTAAGCAGTGGCTCTTGGTCAACCTTCTCTTATCTTGAATGCAATCCTCTAATTTGAGGTTTTTATTATACGAATAGTTATTGGTCACGTGCATAGTACATGGTACAGCTGAGATTGTGACTTTGGTTTAATATGTCCTCTATTGGGGCAGTGTAAAATACAAATTCTCAGGACCCAAGACTGAATCTTGTAGAATGTCACAGTCCATTGTCATTTGGTCTGAAGTTTCACCCTTAGTAGCAACTGCTGTACATACTTTGGCAATAGACATAACCAAGGTTTGAGGCAAACCGTTTAAGAACAGATTTAGTCACTTTGTGGTTGCCTTTAATCTAGCAGAAGGATCTCATGATCCACAGACTTACTTTCTTTATGCTTCACACTGATTTACCCTTTTGCTTGAACTAGGGATTCAAAAGAGTCTGCTCATCATTACTTATGTAAATCTTCAAATCAAATTGGAAAGTTCAAGACTAACCACAGGGCAATATTTTTTTGTACAATGTGAAATACACACGATAAAAATCAAGGCAAAGATTTTCCATTTAATCACCAGATCTAATTAAAATAGGCAAACTTCACATATTTTAAAATACTATTGGCCCAAGATTCACAGTATCCATCCTGGAATGTTTTCCAAGATTCAACTTTGAAAAAAATGGCGTCAATTCACAACAATCTTTGAGGACTGTAGAACGAGACTCCCTTGAAGATGCATAAATATTGCCGCGTAGTTTTTTCAACAAGGTTAATTTTTTATTTCCAAAAAATGAATGCTGTATTTTTCTAGAATTGGAACTTATGCCGCGTGGTGGCATACGGCGCTCATTAGTCTTTTATTCTGACAGTACGAGTACTGCCGCAGTGTTTTCATTACTGGCGCTTATATGTTCTTTTATTATGACAGTACGAGTACTGCCGCAGTGTGTGCCATACTGCGCTATTATGTTTTTATTCGAACAGTATGAGATGCTGCAGTGTTTGCATACTTGCGCTCATTATGTCTTTTATCTTACTAGTTACTGAGTACTGCCGCAGTGTTGCATACTGGCGCTCATTATGTTTTTGATTCTAACAGTACTAAGTACTCTGCAGTGTTGCCTTAATGCGATCATTTATGCCTTTTATTCTGACAGTTACCGATTACTGCCGCAGGTTTGCATACTGTGCTCATTATGCCTTTTATTCACAGTACTGAGTACTGCCGCAGTGTTTGCATACTGCGCTCATTAATGTCTTTTATTCTTACAGTACTGAGTACTGCCGCCGTGTTGCCATACTTCCTCATTATGTTTTTGATTCTAACAGTACTAATACGGCTGCATGTTTTTTGCCTACTGCGCTCATTATGCTTTGATTCTAACAGTACTGAGTACTGCCGCAGTGTTGGTACTTGCGCTCATATGTCTTATTTTGACAGTACCGAGTACTGCCGCAGTGTTTGGCATACTGCGCCTTTGCCTTTATTCGACAGTACTCAGTACTGCGCAGTGTTGCATACGGTGCTTCATGATGCCTTTTATTCTGACATTACTGAGTACTTGCCGCGTTTGAATATGCAATACTGCTTGCATACTGTGCACTCATTATGCGTTTGGGTATGCTAGCCCTGGCCATTATTACAGTTTTTTTTACCTAAATCAATAAAAATGGAAAAAGGCGTTAGCATCGTTTTCCAAAATATTGTTTGCTGAAAGGAACAGTATTTGATAATGACAATTGTGCTGTCAAATACATTAGTTGTATTACATGATATCATTGCATTGGTTATAAAATGGTGTTTACAGATGCCCAGTCTTTGGTCTGTGATTTTTAGCTTCTGGAGAGTACGGACAGCATTCGCTGAAAAATGCCTGAAAAACTTCTGCTTTTCATGGTAAAAAGTGTCATATATTACAATTTGACCGTTATAATATTGTGACTGTAAATGCTATGTACAAGTGAGACCACTCAGCACATGGAGACCAGAAGTTAAATGTCTCTTTTGAAGGACATTCTTTTATGATAGTTTGACCTCTTTTAAATGAACTGTAGGAGGTATAAATGATGATTTTATTAATCTACACATAAATCCAAAATTAAGTAACCTAATAAATCACACCAGGATTAAACCACAGACCGCTTTGCATGAGCTATGGCAGAAATTTCTAGGTCAAGTGTATAATCGATAGGCTCACCCAATAACCATTCGTTAAAACAATGAACCAAATAGAAATTGCTTAGGATTACCCTACATAAGTATTTGGATGTAAAATTGTTGTTTATCCAAAATAGTAAATTGTCTTAATATTAGCCAGATGAGTTTGTTATTTTGGAACATTAATAATGGCATTTTAAGGTTTTTTTAAAAAATAAAACCAGTCAGCATCTTTTGGGTAAAATATCCAAAATGTCTTGACCAAATCAATTTGATTTTTAGTTGGTTGTGACTTTATTTGTACTTAAAATTAATGTGTATCCAAATTATCAGGCTGCTGATGTTGTTTTATCGAAATTGCCATTAATATCTTGAATCGACCTTGTTTCAGGATGCTGAAAACATTTTCTTTGGATCTGAATCTGCACCTTTAGATTTTCCAATAAAGCAGATAAACTGCATAGATAGGAATTCGTCATATCACATGGGGAGTGCCAATATTTAGTTAGCAGAAGTAAAATTTGCAGTTTAGCTTATGGTTCCTATACAGAATCATGGCGGCACTTGAGCAAGCAGTTGTGGCTACATATGTCAAACAGTACCTAAGGATTTTAAGCCGGTGATCATAAAAGTTGTCAATCATCAGTTATTAACTTTTCATAATTCATTAAGACAAATTCGGAAAAAATCTTGAAATTTGTGGGTGATGTCATCACAACATTGATCTTCTATGATACTTCTAGTGGACTTCACCAAGTTTCTTTGAAGACTTGTAGTTATTCTCACTTGGGATGTTGCTGGCACTTGGAATGTCAGTATAGTGTACACCTGAAAAAAAAAAGAAAGAGTGATTGAGCAAAAAGACTGGGCGTTGACTATTGTGTCAGCAGTTAACTGAAAAATGTTAAAGTACAATAATTACGCAGCCTATATGAATGGCCTTTTTGCATTTATTTATTCAATTGTTGCATAAAAATTTAAACATTGCCTCAAATATGCATTTGCAATGGCTCGACACCACTGAAGGCATGTAGTTGGAAATGCCTGTATATCTTGATGCAAAATAAACACATGGACGCAGTGTGTACATTTAGTATGAATCCCACAACATATGCAAGACAGTCAACCCTCTACCTGGGAACCTGAGGTAGAAGTATCCCATATCGGATTCGCTTCAGTGGTTGCAATTGTTTTACAAGTGAAATTAACCATTGCTTAAAGATAGCGAGAATAGGAATTCTGGCCCAGAATGCCATGTTTCTAGACAGACAAAATATCTCGCTTCTAGAATGTTTTTTCAACTGTAACCCTTCATATGGTCTGCAAAAATCTCCGTGCTGCATGTAACCACAGGCCATTTTCTGATAAAAATCTTTGGTGTGGGGGCCCAGGAAATGCCTAGGGGCACTTTACTCAAGTAGGGGGTCACCTAAAGGTATGCGTGATAGATGGGTTAAATACAATGTAGGTCTGACCTAAAAATAATTGCACTACAAGGAAAGAAATCTACATAATCAACCTTGCTTGTTCCGGCGGAGAACATCTGTCGCATCATGAGAATATACTGAATTATAGCTTTAGTCAGAGGACATATGACTGAAAGATCACATCACATATCAATTTTGAGTAGGACATGGAATGGGGGGTGATAGCGCCGGAAAAGCCAATAAGAGAGACCATTGATGTTCCACGACCAGCACCACACCATTTGCACCTCTGGAATTGCTGTCTTATGGGTGAATCGAAATAAATGGTATTAGATAGATAATCGGTACAACGGTTCCATACAATGTTTTGGTCATAGATAGAGACATTGAGTCACGAGCTCAAATGTGGCGCTTCAAAGTTTATACACAAGATCATCGACAAATGACAACAAACGGGGATTAAATAGACTGGATTATTAGAAATTTGATATTTGGAGGAATATAGTAGACATACATTTTAAGTGCCATTTGATCTTAACCTGAATTATCTGCAAAAACCGCATTGGATAAACAAATTGCCACTATCTGCCATTGGGCATTATGCATACTTATGGGTGAAGTGCTGTGCCCGTGGGAAAGGGGAGTGCTGTACTGATAAGTCAAGAGTTGGAATGGTTTCAATGGTGGTAGCACCGTAGAAGAATGGAGTGAAGTCATCTAATGTTGTTAGGAAACAAAAAATGAAAAATCTAGAGAGACTGTTGTGATGCATTTGGGTTCTTAATCCTTATGTGCTATTTTCAAACAAACATTTTATCATGGACATGCTATTAGCTGTTACTATACCAAAACTCTATGGAAAATGATGTGTATTTTGCCCACTCGTAAAAAAATACAGGATTCCTTAATCTGCAGCTTTTGTGCTAAATATAGAGTAATTTTCCAGTGGCACAATACAATTTTTTTCCAAACCGGAAGTTCCCTTAATGACCTTTGACCCCATGGCCTAGCACAATTTTGTGAAGGGTCTCAAGCTGCTTCATATGCATGAGGTCGCTGGTTATATGCATTACAGAAAGTTACGTGACCATGCAACGTTATCTGTAGGAGTAGCTTTTATGATTTTTTTTTCATATTTTTCACATTTAAGCCCGAAAGTTAGAATTGTATGATGCCACCACCCAATGAAGTTGACAGCCTTAACGGGAAACTGGCATGTTGAGGTCGGGGCAGAATAAAAATCATCCAAAAGGTCCACTTTACTGATCTTTGCGGCATCTGTGTTCACGACCAACTCTTCTCCCGCCCATACATTACAACGGAATAAAGCCTAACTTTGTACGTGAATGTTTTGGCGGGAGAAAAAAGTGGGTCGTATACACGATTATTGCCGATTATTTGACCCAATGCAAAGGGTCTCAAGCTGCTTTATGCATGAGTCACATGACATACAATAGGTGCAAATGATTTTTCACATTAAGACTGGACGTTTTACACTTAAAGGGATTGCCAGCGCTAATGCAGAGAGAATGAAAAAGTGGAAAATGCATGTTCTTAACTTCTTAATCAGGGGAGAAGGTGGAATTCCAATAAAATGCTTTAATGTAGAAACAAACCACCAAATAGTGAAAAAATGAAGTATTTAGGAAATTGCCATACGGCTCCCCACTAGACATAACAGCGACAGCGTCTCAAATATGACATAACAGGGGATGTGGTTTACACCCGTACAGAATGAACAAAGATCAATAAGTTTGTGTTTGAGGTCAAACTGCATTGATCATGGTGCACAATATCACGCTGAAAAATCTGTGATATTTCACGGAACAGGCCTTTTTGATCTCAAGTCGGAATTTGATACGAGTCTATCTGCTGTTATGGGTCCACGTATAGAAATTACAGAATCAGATAAAAAAGTACTGCCTTGTCTTTATACCGGATTTCAAGCCCAAAACTGCAGGTTATGTTCGCATATTTTATCCATGCCAGTAACAAAACATAAAAATATGAATTTTGATAATTTTTCGTTGTTTGGATTAGCAAATCGCTGCTAATCCTTTAATGACCTTGTTGACCCGAACACAACTACATGAACACATGATTTGCATCTCAGTTTTCTGAGTATTAAAGCATTATATCGGGACAAAACCTTTGACAAGCGCATACTTCCGGGTCTCTGTATTTACAGCAAACGGCTACTGCCTCTGATTGGCCACCGAGCGATTGCTGTTGCTGATCCCCATCGCTGTTTATGCATTGGCATTGATGCTCATCCTTTACAACAGAAAGTATGTGCTCGTCAAAGTGTTTCTGCCCCAAGTACAACATATTTGTCCTGCAAGTGCCCCCCCTTGACCTTTATTAAAGGCACTCTCAGTGTTCACCCGAAAGAAGCAATTAAAACCAAAATTGCGGATGGCTTAAAAGTGAAGCGTCTGTAGATTCTCATGATTTTTTTTTTCTGAGCGAAATCTGATAGAACGGAACAAACAGCAGTGTCCACAATATGAATATCCCCATCAATTTGTTGTAGTAGTGTCCGTACAGACAGTAATGCATAAATATCTAATTTTTTCCTTTAATATTAGATTGCTTTGGTCCTATAACTTGTGGGATTAGGATACTTAAAACTTGTTACGAATAGGCCAAAAATCTGATTTTCAGTGATTGATTTTTGGTTGAGCAAATCACTGATAGTGCCTTAATTATTTACCCATACTACATGATTATTGCAACACATCATAAACCATTAATAATTGTCCTGCAACCATAACATGTTAGTTGGTCCTGTTACTGATTACATTAAAATAAAATATGACATCAATGGTATGACTTTAAAATCATGATAAATGTCTGAATCGCAGATCTGCCACCACATCATTCAACAGGGCAGTTTATTCGTTGAGGGTGCCGAATTAATGGTCATTGGGTGGTGGCACAATGCGAACTTCTTCCAATATGTTCTACTACTTTAGAGATCTTACATTCCTGTGTTCAGTCTGCACTGGTGTAAATCTATCAAATATTATGATCTTGTCTCATGATGGGTCAAATTATAGGCGTAATTTTTATTTAAATGATGTAAAAATTAAGAAGCAACCGCAATTTTTCTTATCATCCGGTCTCTAAATCACCAGTATTAGCGAGTATTAATCGCAAGCTCGTCAATTTTATGGACATCCTCACAGAGGCGACATACACATTAATTAGCGGTCCTCATCAGGCGATGGCGGCAAGATATTCATATGCAACTCGTTACCCATGCATGGTGGCAGACCCAGAAGACTTTTTACAATATTTTAAAAGATTGCCCCTTCATTGGCCCACGTGACCTTTGACCCCAATCTGTGTACACCCTATAGGGGCCTTGGGGCAGGGTTCTCTGAACAATTTCGTGGCAATCGGATAACCATTTGGTACTAGTAGCATTTTGAATGGTGCGTCGGAAAGAAGAAAGAAGAAGCAGAAGAAATCGCACAAATCCAGGACCTAAGCGTGCTTTGCACACGGCTAGGTAAGAAGAAGAAATAGAGACATTTTTGTGCTCAAAGAGCACGACCTTAGTCGTGGAATTTTTGTACATTTGGGTAATTTGACCTTTGACCCAAATCATTGAACATAATAGGGTCACCTGTAGACTTTTATTCATCTTTCATTAATCCTACAAGTGGTAGATGGTATTTTTGCAATATGGCAATTTGAGATTTGGAATATTTTGACCTTTGACCCCTAAACGCTGGGTCACAGAGCGGGGTCACTGTGGACTTTTTCATAATTTCTCGATGCCATCACGATACATAATTAGGATAATTCATTCAGCTTTTTCAGATTGACCCTAGAGACCCCATATTGACCTTTGACCCCTGTGTGAGAATATAATAGAGCTTTAGCCAGTGGTTCTTGTGAAACCAAAATAGACATTTAACCTAATTTGTGATGATTTATAGTTTTTGAGATATAATTAGCTCCTTGCATCTATACAGATGCCCTTGGAGCCAATATTCTGTCTATGATTCGTCTCAATACTAATCTGCCAACTTGCACAGACATCACCGATCCAAGTCTTATCGTTTTTGAAAGATATAGCATTTTGAAAATAATTAGATAGGCCGCCATTTTGAATGTTATGAACTCGATCGTTTATCTGTTGTAATCCTTATAAAGGCTATCTAAGTTTCTTTGAACAAAGGTGGAATCTATAGCCTGTTGTCTGTAGGACAAGTAGGCTTCTAAAGATTTTTCAAAATGCGGGCTAATTGAAAAAAAGTGGAAATGTTTTTTTTTTTTTTTAAACTTAAAAATCAGATAAGTGTGCTACAATTCCATATAACTGATTAATGTCGAAAAAAAAACCACCAAAATAGTGAAAAAAATGAAGTATTTGAGGGGATTTGTCATACCGTCTCCACAACTAGCCATACAGCGACAGAGAGTCTCAAAATCTGCATAAAACAGGGGGATTTGTGGTTTACACCAGTACAGAATGAAACAAAGACAAATTAATGTTTGTGTTTGAGGGTCGAAATGCTAGTGATCAGGTCACAATATCACGCTGAAAAATCTGGATATTCACCGGGAAAGGCTTTTTTTTTTGCTCTCAAGTCGGATTGTGTACGAGGGGCGACTGCGTTGTGGGTCCGTAAGAAATTACAGAATCAGAATAAAAAGTAAGGTACTGCCTTGTTCTTTAATTACACGGATTTCAAGCCAAACACACTTGCAGGTTATGTTTCGCATATCCCATGCCATGTAACAAAAACTTAAAAATATGAAATTTGATAATTTTTTCGGTGTTGGATTAGGCAACAATCGCTGTATCCCTTTAATTGACATGTGTTTGACACCACAAAAATACATGAACACATGATTTGCATCTCAGTTTTCTGATGTATATTATAAAGCATTATACGGGGGAACAAAACCTTTGACAAGCGCATACTTCCGGGTTCTCTGTATTTACAGCAAAACGGATAGCTATTGCCTATGATTGGCCCCGAGGCGATCTGCGTTGCTGAGCACCAATCGCATGTTCTTATGCATTGGCATTGATGCTCCACCCTTTTACAAAAACAGAAACGTGTGCTCGTCAAAGTGTTTCTGCCCCCAAGTACAACATATTTGTCATGCAAGTGCCCCATGACCTTATTAAGGCACTCGCATAGTGATGCACCCGAAAAGGAAGCAAATAAAAACAAATGCCAGGAATGGCTAAAGTGAATGACAGTCGTCTGTTAGAAATTCTCATGATGTTTATTTTTCTGAGCAAAATCTTGATAGAAACGGAAGCAAACAGCAGTGTCCAAAGTAATGGAATCTCATTCAAGTTGTTGTAGTAAGTGTCGTACAGACAGTAATGCATAAAATATCTGAAATTTGTCCTTTCATATTAGATTGCTTTGGTCCTATAACTTGTGGGGTATGTTAGGGATAACTTAAAACTTGTTGACGAATATGCAAAAAATTGATTTTCAGTGATGATTTTTTGGTTGAGCCAAATCACTGATAGTGCCTTTAATTATTTACCCCATACATTACACTTGAATTGATGAAAACACATCTAGAACCTATAATTGTCCTGCAACCATAACATGTTAGTTGGTCCTGTTACTGATTACATTTTAAAACTAAATTATGCACATTCACAGTTGACTTTAAAATCATGATTAAAATGTTAATTCAGAATTCGCCACCACATCATTCAAACATGCAGTTTGTTATTCGGGGAGGTGCCGAATTATGGATTCATGGGGTGGTGCGCCACAATGGCGAAATTCTTTCCATATGTTCACACTTTTAAGAGATCTTACATCTGTGTTTCAGTCTCCTGGTGGTGTTAAACTATCATATATTGATCTTGTCTCATGATGGGTTCAAATTATATGCGTAAGTTGGTGATTTAAATGCTGTAAAAATTAAAGACAGCACCGCCAAGTTTTTTCTTCTCATCCGGTCTCTAATCACCAGTATTAGCGAGTATAATCGCACGATGTAATTTTTATGACATCCTCACGAGGGCGACAGACCACAATTACATTAGCCGCATCAGGCGGATGGCGGGCAAGGATCATTCCAATATAGCAATCGGATTACCATGCAATATGTGGCACCAGAAGACTTTTAAATTTTTTAAAGATGCCCCTCAATTGGCCCACGTGGACCTTTGACCCCAATCTATGTACACCCCATAAGGGCCTGGGTCGGCCGTGCGGTTCTTCGGAACAAGCTTGGTTATAGCAATTGATTGATGGAACAAGAAGGAATTGATAGAATTTGACGACTGCCCTTTTAATCGGCCTTACAGACCCTTTGACCAACCCCACTCTGGTTACCACCCATAGGGCTCTTGGCGTGGGTTCTTTGCAAACATCTGGTTGATATGGCAATTATTCTGTGCATCAAGAAGGCTTTTCTTAAAGTGCCGAATATTTTCAAAGAATGCCACTTTAATTGGCCCACGTGACCTTTGACCCCAATCTGTATGACACAATATAGGGGCCCTCCCTTGGGTCAGGGTTCTTCTGAACAATTTTCGTGGCAATCGGATAAACCATTTGGTACTAGTAGCATTTGGAATGTTGCGTCGGAAAGAAGGAAAAGAAGAAGAAGGAAGAAACAAGAGAAGAAGAAGGAACGACAAAACAAAGAAACATACCTGCTTTGCCACGGCTAGGTAAGAAGAAGAACTAGAGGGACATTTTGTGCTCAAAGACACGGGACCTAGTCGTGGAGGAAATTTGTGACATTTGGTAATTGCCTTTGAACCTTAATCATTGGTCACATAATAGGTCCTGATACTTTTATTTCATCTTCATTAATACCTACAGTGGTAGATGGTATTTTTGCAATATGGGCAAATTTTGATATTTGATATTTTGACCTTTGACCCTCTAAATAAAAATGGGTACAGAGACGGGGTCACTGTGACTATTTTCATAATTCAGCGAATGCCATTTCCGATGGCATAATTAGATTAATCAATTAAGCTTCTTTCAGATTTGACCCATGATGACCCCATTTGACCTTTGGATCCACATGTGGTTATGAGACATATAATTAGAGCTTTATCCAGTGGTTTTATGACCAAATATGAAATTTATACCTAATTTGGGTTGGTGAGGAGTTATAGTGATTTTTGCATAGTAATAGCTCATTTGCATACTTACAGATGACCCTTGGAGACAAATTCTGTCATATGATTGTCTCAAACTATCTGCAACTTTGCACCGACATCACCATTATCCAAGTCTATCGTTTTGAGATATATTAGATGTTGGCCATATTAATTAGATATGGCCGCCATTTGGAAAGGTAATGAACTCCGATCTTTATCTGTGTACATCCCTATATAAAGGATGATTCTAAGGTTCTTTTGAAAAAATGTGAATCTATAGCTTGTTGTCTGTAGGACAGTAGGCTTTAAAGACTTTTACAAAATGGCGGCTACTTCCGGTGATGTGACCTTTGACCCCAATGAAGTACACACATATGAAGCTTGGGTCAGCTGGGGTTCTTATGACCAAATTTGGTTTGATATGGGGTATACCTTTTGGCTACTAGTAGTAATGTTAAGGAGCATTGGAAAGAAGAAGAAAGAAGAATCAGAATCACCGAAGAAAGAAATGACTGGTATACAGGACCTTAGTCGTTAATTGCACGACTAAGGTAACTAGGCATCGATTGTGCTTTATTAGGAAAAGCACGAGTATATCATGCGGTTTGATACTTGCGCTATCCAGGACCTTTGACCCCAATCTATGTTACAATTATAAGGGTTGGGTAAGCAGTTCTTCGGACTTGAGGCCAGTTTGTACACGATTACGTTGGTGCGAGTGGTACTACCTGAGCTGTGGACAGTTTGTATATGTGTTGAGCAGTTTGGGTACCTGGGCGAGGTGGTACCAGTACTTAGGGAGAGTTTGCACTGGGGCCAGTTGACTCAAATTGCTTGAAACGAATAGGGCTGGGCGCTGCGCAGTGGTTGGTTAGCCGGGACTCCGGTACCGAAGCTGCATTTGAAAAATTGAGGGGTTGAGAGATTGACCCTGGTTTGACCCCTGATGACTATGTATTCAAAATCTGTGCCACCAAAGGTGGGCATTGGGTCCGCGGGGTTCTTCTGACCAGTGGCTAGGATTATAGCAAATGGTTTGTGGCAGAAACAGCCAAAAAGGGAGGGAAGGAAGGCGATTGCCCTGTGATACCCTGTGTGCACTTTGACCCCAATCTGTGACATCCTGTATGGCACCGGGTCAAGGGTATATGACGAAGTATGGTTCAGATCAAGCCAACGTTGTAACACTCTTAGAATTTTTGAAATATGAAGGGGAGGGTTTAGAGAGACTGCCCCTTTTTGACCCCTATATGGGCTTTGGAATTCAAATCTGGGGTGACCAAGCCATAAGGCCAGGCATTCGGAATCATGTGACCGAAAGGCATCGATAGCACATCTGCGAACTGTGGGAAAGTAGGGAAAAGGGTGTTTGTTAGCGCGGACAATGACCGCTATTGACCTACGTGGACCCCTATGGTAAAACTGTGAAAACCCTATAGGAAACTGGGTGTCGGGGGTTCTTGTGACCAATTCTCAATGTTATCTGCAAGCATTATGGCATAGTAGAATTTGAAGCCACGGTACAATAACAAGAAGAAAGCAAAAAAGCAGGAAGAGGGGGGAAGGAAAGAAAAAGAAGGAAGAAAAGAAATTCGAGAGAAGACAGTATATCTTGCGGCTTTGCACCGCATGATTATAAGAAGAAAAGAAATCGAGAGAAGGAAGTATATCATGCGGCTGCACCGCTGATATAACTAGACCTGGGGACAGATCTAATTTACCAGCTCAAGGAGACTATGCCAGTTACGTATGATGAAAGTCATATGACCTTTGACCCTTAACCGATGGCTCTTAGAGCGGGTATGTGGACACTTTTTCACTTTTCATTGATCTTGCCTACAAGATGGCATAGGTATGTAGCGTCAATTTAAGCTCTTGAATTTGGACCCACTAGATGACCCATTTTGACCTTTGGACCCAATATTGTGAACAAGTACGAAAAAAATAGAGCTCTTCCCAGTGGGTTCTTGTGAACAACATTTGACATAAATATATACTTTGGTGATGCGTTATAGCGTTTTTGCATATTAAATTAGCTCATTTCATACTCACAGAAACCTGGGGCCAATATTCTGTCACATGCTTCGTCTCGACATTATCCGCAACTTTGCACAGACATCACCTATTCAAGTGTTATCGATTTTGAGTATAGATTTTTGCATATTAATTAGATAATGCCGCCATTTGAATGCTAATGACTTCCGATATTAATAATTCTGTGTACAAGCTTGTATACACTGACAAAGACGAAGCTCATGCAGAATTTTCAAGCAGTTAAGGTAGCGCATTTAGCGCATCTTATATGTAGGAAGAAAGAAGGTAGGGCTTCAAAAGATTTTTAGTTTTTGACCCTCTAGTGACCCCTACGAGAGGTCAAAAGGTCAAAACTATGTACACCCCTGATTGTAGTTGGTCAGTTGGTTTCTTCTGACGATTTTGTTTTGGTCAAATAGGCACAGCCGTTTGGCAGAAGAAGGCAGAAAAGAAGAAGGCCGAAAAAAGCGATGGTCGTAAGAAGGAGAACCCGAAGAAGGGACTAGGCATCGATTGTGCTTAGAAAGCACGAGTTAGTATATCATGCGGTGACTACTTGCACTAAGAGAAGATATCAGTAGCTTCCCACAAGCATTGCTCCATTGAAGTTTTTGTACAGGTAGTCAGTGAATCGTTTATAGAGATGGAAACACTTTTAAAATGGCAAGTTTGTGATCAATACTGTCAATTTAGCCATTGTGTCATCACTAACGAGCCACACCAGTACCTGTACAAAAACCTCCATTTCGGAAGCAATGCCTTGTTGGAAAGTGCTATGAAATCTTCTTCTTACTTGCACTGTCCATGTGGACCTTTTGACCCCAACCTATGTACACATTATAAGGGTTGGGTCAGCAATTCCTCTGACCAAGTCCGGGGTTTATAGACAATTGATAATCTGGTGTGAGGTCTTTCAATATTCTCAAAGAATGGCCCCTTTCTCGGCCAGGTGACCTTTGACACAAAAATCTGTGAAAACCATATATGGCTTAGGTCAGTGGTTTTTTTCTGACACGTCTTAGTGATTATAGCAATTGATTTGCGGCAGAAACAGCAAAAGGAGGCTAAGAGGAGACTTGACCTGTAATGACCCCTCCGTGACATTTGACCCCAATCTGTAAACACCTCATATGGGCCTGGGGTCAGCGGTTCTCTGACCAAGTATAGTGATTATTGCAATTGATTTGTGGCAGAAGAAAACAGCAAAAAGGAGGGTAAGAGCGACTGACCTCTAATGAAATATGTGTGACCTTTGACCCCAATCTGTCAAAACAATGTGTGGCACTTGGGTCAGGGTTATTCTGAAGAAGTCTGGACAAGATCACGTTAACTGTTGTACAATGTAGCCTTTTGAAATTTAAGAGGGGTTAGAGAGACGAGAGACTGCCCCTTTTTACCCCTAAATGACCTTGGATTGAAAATCTGTGTACAAGCCATAAGGCCAGGATTTTTTCTGGCAGCCACTGTGACCGAATGGCCACGATTTGACCACATGCGGAACCTATGGGAGAAGTAGGGAAAGAAAAGGGTGTAGCGCGACAATGGCCGCTATTGACCCTACGTGGACCCTATGGTCAACTGTTACACCCTATATGGAAGCTTGGGTAAGGGTTCTTGTGGTCAATCTGTGGTTCAATCGACCAAGCATCTGGCACTCGTAAGCATTTGAAGAGGTACAAAGGAAAAGAAGAAAGAAGAAATCGAGAGAAGACAGTTTTATCATGCGGCTGCACCGCGTGAATAATAGGCATCGATTGTGCTTTAGAAAGCACGAGTATATCATGCGGTGACTACTGCACTAAGAGAAGATATCTGTAGCTTCCCACTGCCGTGCTTCATTGAAAGTTTTTGTACAGGTATTCAGTCATGTGAATCGTTATAGAGATGAAACACTTTTAAATGCAAGTTTGTGATCAAATACTGTCAATTAGCTGTTTCATCACTAACGTTTCACATCAGTACCTGTAACAAAACCTCCATTGGAAGCATGCATTGTGGGAAGCTATGAAATCTTCTCGTACTGCACTGTCCAGTGGAACTGTCGACCCGCATATATGTACACATTATAAGGGTTGGGTCAGCAATTCTTCCTGACCAAGTCCGGGGATTATAGCAATTGATATATGGTGTGAGGTCTTTCAATATTTTCAAAGAATGCCCCATTAATCGGCCAGGGGCCCTTGACACAAATCTGTGCACACCCTATATGGGCCTTAGGTCAGTGTGGTTTTTTTCTGACCAAGTCTATTAATTATAGCAATTGATTTGCGGCAGAAACAGCCCAAAAAGAGCTAGGAGCGACTGACCGGAATGACCCCACGTGACTTTGACCCCAATCTGTAAACACCCTCTAGGGGCCTTGGGTCAGCGGTTCTTCTGACCAAGTCTAGTGATTATAGCAATTGA
>JAMKCH010042968.1:0-22372 GCA_023653785.1 Ophioderma brevispina
TTGGGCCACCCTGATTTTTGACTGAAAAACATCTGGCGTTCAAAATACAATTTCTTACGAAAATGGCTAAAACCGTATTTTTTCCGTGAGAAATTGCACATTCGCGTGCACCTTTTCCGTTGCATGAATTTCATAAAGGGACAATTTCATGTTAAAACGATGTCTATCGGCAAAAGTAAATTGTTATTTTGTGCGTAAGATTTGCGCATCCATCATTTTTGAATAATAAAAAATAAATATATTTTTTTAGTTACGTCAAAAAGTATCAGAAGGGGACTTTCTTTTTGCTGAGTGTATTATGTCCTTGTTTCTTAATTTTGCTAGAATTTATGCCATCGAAATCCTTAGGAATCATCTGTGCTTCAATTTTATTTTCTATAATAAAAGGTACCGGCAACGTTTCTTATAGTAATATATGTATAATATGTTTTAAAAGACACTGTCACCTTGGAAAAATAATGCCACCCTCAAGATTTTTCAAAATCGCTATTTTTGTATGGTTGTAAAGCTGTTTAAATACATTAACCCTCACCTGAAATTATTAAGATCAAATCAGTGTCCTTATGGTAACAGCACGATTTATAATTAATGTCGCCGGCGACGATAATTCAGCAGACGACCGGAAAGCGTTTAACCAATCAAACGAACGCGTAACATGTTTCCCCCATGGCATGCAACCTTTAGACCGTCTGTGACCTTTGTGGTTCATGAGCACGAGATTATGATATTCATGTAATATACACATTTGTTGATTAAAGTTAGAAAACTTAAAGGTACACCTATAAAATGCTGCAGCAAAAAGTGAATACCCCTTTGAAACGACCTAACTACCTAGCGAAGGATCCCGAAAGCCCCTTACTACCTACAATCTTGTCATAATCCTTGGAACACTGAAGAAGCACCCGGGGGGGGGGGGGGGGGCACTTCTCAATGACAAGGGGGTATCACATCCGTGTCCAATCAATCACAAAAGCACCCTAAATACGTATTTCGAAGCTTCAATTTTCACCCCTAAACCGTATCAGCACGCAATTAGGTACCCTAAACAATACTGATGGGAATTGCACCCCATAACCAGTATCAGTAGCGCAATTTTGCTACCTAAACAAGTAATTTGTCTTTTTTTCCATACCCTAAGTAGTTTGATGTCAATTATTACCCCTTTATACGTAAAAACAAAACCCTATTCTTTTCAGTGTATTTTTTACACACATAGAGGCTTGTCTGAGCTTGGGTGTACTTCAGAAAATATCTGGGCCCGGGGAAAGTTAATTTTCAGCCAGGATATATCCCGAGGAAGCTAGGAAAGGTAAAGGGGAAAATGCATTTTGAGCCAGGGCGTATCCAACAATTCTCAGAACGGCGCACACTAGTCGATAAAAGGCGACGAATAGGCGGCTAGCGCTTGCGCTCCATCAAGCGGCAGGGGGGGGGGCATTTCAATCTGGATATAGAACACTTTTGGTATAGCGACATAATCAGCAATCACAAAAGGAGTCGTCATTCCTCAATCTCAAACCTTACTAAAAATAACCTGTATGTTTTCCTTTTACCGCGCTTAGCGCGGAAAATTTAGATTTTGAAAGCCCAGGTTTGAAGGCAAGTAAGACTTCCGGAACACTTTTTAATTTTTTTTTTTATGCGGAAATTAATATAGACCCAAATGCGTAAGTCCTCCTTTTAGAAAATATAACCCTTTTTCTTGATTTTGAGACCCTTTTCACGTTACGTACGTCACGTGCCTGATCCTGACAAAACTACCCTTTTTACGTGTGGGAATTCTATGACATGGGTGATACCCCCTTGTCTATGAAGACTGATCCCCCCGGGGAAGAGCACCGTCCTATTACCTTTCCCCAGCCCCCCCCCCCCACCCCGGTTTCCCCCCAAGACAGCGTAGAAAACAATATCCGCGAGATTGGAGTGCATCGTGGTTACGCACAATGAATTGAGGGGGCGGGAACAATTTGGCACAGAGTGTTTCCAACACAACTATGACCAGATTGTAGATAGTTTAACTTGCTTGTAGTGTGGGTTGAACAGATAATACTTTTAAAGCCGGTAAGGGATTCGCTCTTAGTCCTGTAAACTAGGCCCCATTGGTGGATCATGCCCACGTCTGACCATAACATACATGGCCTAAAATGCATTAAGGCATACTAGTGGCATATATAAATCAAGATTTTTCCCAGAAATCCGTGAATCAATACAATACGCACCTACTCAAAGTCGTAATTACCCTTCAAACTGAATTTCAGACGGATATGTGTAGGCTTCGTACCTTTCCGGCATAAAATAAATTTGGATATGACTCCCTTGTGTACACACAAATGACGTCAGTTATCCATTCAATAAGAAATTACAATGCCACTGGTATGCAATTCTACGCCAAACGCTGGCCGTGTGCCTTCAAAAATGATGTCCATAAAATAAAAGTAACTTGGCAGACGCACAATGGATTTAAATACTACTACTCATTTTTTCTTGTTATAATGTGAAAGTCTTACGTAATGCGTAATATGATACCTCTAATAATATTTTATTTAATCAGTGCTCTATTTTTTTAGGATTTTAAATAGTTGTCCCGCGTTTTTCTTATAATGTGAAAGGTACATTTCTTAAACGAAACAATGCACAAGATATCACCTCATTTTCATTAATCCAAGTAATATTACCGCTCTTGCGTTTCAACAGTGACCATTATCTCTCATAACTGTTCCAAATAACGGTTTACATGATCAAGATAGAAACGTAGTAGGTAGTATGTTCCGGTTCAAAACGTTAGCACGTTTTTCCACATTGTATTTCTAGTAACATATGACGCCGTGCGCAGTGTCACACCACACTCAATATGATTAGGTTAAAAATTCGAAAGTAATTAGATCGAATGTTTCATAAAACAATTTGATAAAATTGTGATTGTTTTACGAGGTAAAGAAAATATAATATTTTAATGCATACTGCATTGTTCAATAGTATTTTTAATTCTGATATACTTCCAATTTTTTTAAATTGGCTTAATCCTGTTGATGTTTGAAAACCATTGTAATGACACTTCATGAAATCGCATATTTGAGCGAACCTGATTACAATGGAATTTTGTTTAAATAGTGATAATTTTTTTATCTTATGTAAAATAATTCAATTAAAGACACTATCAGTGATTTGAAAAATATTTGAAATTTACAGGAATAGCTTCAAAGTGAAGGATAAGTCTGTAGAATTCTCATAAGTTACCTTTTCCAACTGAAGAATTGACATAAAAGGAAAAAAAAAAAAAAAAAAAAAAAGTTTTGGGAAATTTCACCTCAATGGGGTCATGTGATCACATAAAAATCCTATTCTTAACACATAAAAACCCTGACTTCAACGCTCATTTTAGCCCACAAAGCGTTAGTACTTAGGGAATTTTTTGCAATATTATGAAATGTCTTGTGGTTCTTAAACTTTTGGAACACTTTTTATCCCTAAGTACTGACATGTGTTTAGTACAGTATGGTATAGGCACATTGCTATGCATCATGGGATTGATTCAAAACACCCTCTGCGTTTCAACATTGACCATTATCTCTCAGTAACTGTTCCAAATAACGGTTACAGGAAGTCAAGATAGAAACGTAGTAGGTAGTATGTTCCGGTTCAAAACGTTAGCACGTTTTTCCACATTGTATTTCTAGTAACAGATGACGTCCGTGTGCAGTGGCACAACACAACTCAATATTGATTAGGTTAAAAATTCGAAAGTAAATTGGATCAATGTTTCATAAAACAATTTGATGAAATTATGATTGTTTTACAGAGAATAAAGAAATATAATATTTAATGCAAATACTGCTATTGTTCAATAGTATTTTTAATTCTGAATATACTTCCAATTTTTAAATTGGCTTATCACTTCATGAAATCACATATTTGAGCGAACCTGATTACAATGGAATTTTGTTTAAATAGTGATAATTTTTTTATCTTATGTAAAATAATTATAGTTTAATAAAGGGGATTCCAATTCAATTAATTTTGGTGGTTACTTCTTCATATTTTGTGTATTTCTTTTTGGATTTCCGTTTTTATCTCGCCCTGTATGAGTGTTCCGAGGATAGAGATTTTCAGTACAGATCAACCAAATGGGTTTAGGCCAGTCAAAATAGAATAATGCTGCCTTAACCCAACCCTAAGTGCAACAGAATCAATTCCAACAGAATTGTATAAGAATACATGAAAACACATATCAACATCAAAAGCTACTAATCAAAAGGAGTGGGACCATATATTTTTAAGGGGGTAAGGTGGTACAGGTCAAAATATGAAAGTACAAAACGCGTCGAAAAGTATGCCCAACTGTTCGTTACATTTCCAGGATTAAAAAAAGGTATGTTTGCAATATCGCAGGTTGTAGTTCAGTAGTTATGAGTCAAAATAGGGGGTTCAAGGTCACAATGGGGTAAATTTTCAGATATATCTGTCGTTTAAAAATGGTGTTCACATTGTTCGGCTATGGTACAGAACCCAAAATATACTGGGGAACCATCTATAATATTCTTTGCATATTAACGCAAAATGTTTGACTGGGCTACAGGGTCTATTGGGAGATCACTAGTCATAGCTCTGTAATTCTTATATAGAAATGTTTCCAAACACATAATCTATTACATTTCCCTTATCTAGTGGGACAAATTTAACGGTTTACCACCAGCCCTATCAAAACGGACCATTCTATTAATTTTACACCAGGGACTTGACTGTTATATCCTATTGTATAAAACTATACTGCGTATATAGGGCAAACTATACCTTTTTAAACCTTAGGGTAGCCAATAAATTGGTACATCATTTAAATCAATTCGACAATTCCACTTTTTTAACCCCTGTACAACGTTGCCCCCTTATTTCTACATGTTCCACTAGTTGATGTTGGTAGACTTTTAATATATTATTTTTGGGACTATTTCACAGTATAAGTAACTAACCAAATTGGTTCTAGTGGCAATTTGGGGTGGGGTCAAATCATAAAATTATTGGACTAGTTGTAATGCTGCTTGTTGAGCAGATATCAACCATACCCGTAGATTGTTCTTCTGGACACGTTTCGTATGGCACTGGTAGTTAGTTTTCACAGAACCAACATCAGTAAGCACTAAGATTTTGACATGTTGTGTTTGAGATCCTACTACCATATTACCATAAGAGGTGGCGGAAAGAAAGTGATTATCACAACAAATGAGGTGTCATTGCAAAGCTGAGGAGATGGGTTTTCACTGATGTACAGCGCTTTAAAGCCGGTGTGAAAGTACTTATTGTCCTACGGGAGCCACAGTCCGGGCTCCATAGACGACAACGGAATAAAGCGTGAAACTAATGTTGCGTGAAGAGTCAACTGAATCGAGTGCCCTATTCTTTACCATTGTAGAGGACTATGAGCGCGGCGGACTATAATTACTTCTACACCAGTTTCATTACACTGTTAGAACAAAATTAATTAAATTGTTAAAATTTTAAACAAACACTGTTTACCCTGGTCATCGCTCAGCCTTGTTTAAAAATTAAGCAACTTGTTGTAATAAATTAAACACTTGTTTAAAAATTAACCAACTTGTTAAAATTCAAACAACTTGTTTAAACATTAAACATCTTGCTTTAAAAGTTTAAGAATCAGTTGTTTACATATTTTTTAAAAAGTTGTTTAATTTGACTTTTAAACAAGGTGTGTTGCGCGATGACCAGGGTTAACAGCAGTGGTTGTAAAGATTGCGAGTTGTTAAACAATGTTTAAAACTTATATTACCCTTGTTTAAGACCATATGTTATAACAACCAACTAATACACTGTTGTTTAAAAATTAAAACAACGTTGTTTAAAACTTAAACAACAAAATATTAAAAAACAGAAAAAAACTAAAAAATCAATAAAACTTCAAAACTTTAAAAAGCAAAAAATTGTAAAACAGTGTTCTAACAGTGCAGTTGAAATATATAAGTGAAAATTAGTTTTTTCAACTTGTGCAGCGTTCTACTAACCATCTACTTCAGCAAGGTTTGATATGATATCAACATGTCTAGTGGTGGAAAACTACGGACCACAGAATACTTCTTTATTATTCGTTGACACATGTCATTGTATGTAATGTTAATATATTGGCGAATCTCTTTCATACAACATTACATTTCGTGTTTATTCAGACTCATAAAAACATAGATATATTACACATTGATACAAAATATAAATATTAAAGTTGCGCCTCAATGAGAAAGATTATAGCGCCAACAAGTCAGAGCAATAACCAGACCATAATAAAAACAGAAAAAATGGGATGAAAAAAAACCCCATAAAGTACCAAGTACCAAGTCCTAATAAGCCTACACTGAAGTACCTTAATTCCATTGGGGTCCTTACTGGAACATCAGAACACAGCAACACCAGTGGACAAGAGGTGGGGGCACATCCGAACCCATCATAAATAAATCAAATCAATAGGAAAAAATGCGACTGGAACGAAGAGAAGAGATATAATATTGCACATTGAAGTTAAAAATAGTAAGCCAAAGAAAATAGTAAACCCTTATTCAAAGAAAGCCCAAAATTAGATAAAAAGTACATTTTAACAGCATTTTTTAAATGATGAAAATCACTTATATATCTTTGTGGATATAGAGGCATTTACAATAAGTGTCACAGGATCCTTTAGCAATTCCGCCCCAGCCTTCAAGAATCAGGCAGGGATTCCATCAAAACCTGTACCTCTACCAGTATTAAGCGAGCAAAGATCCTTGAAAATGAACCTCACTATTCACGGGGAAAGTTTGAAAGCTTTCGAAGAAACATCCAATTTTTCTATAATCATTTACAACATTGATGGAATCCGTGCCAAATACCCAAGAGAAGTAGGCAGTCCTATATAGACCAGTTAACAACCCTAGCGATTCACTTGTTTTGGTTGCCTGCGAATCCATTCCTGCAATTCGTTATGGCCCATATAATTAAACTCAAACAGATACAATTGGCCCATGTGCGTACAGTCAGGAGGGTCAGGCCGACCTATTTCAAGATAACCATGGGGCCCTACCATTTTTACAACAAAATTGCTGTTAACTGGTCTATACTAACCAAGGCTGGGAAGGACCAAGGTACTTATCATATTGGTATAAGAAACTTCATTGAAAAATTTGCTCGGTGTTGGAATTGAAGCAAAGATTGCCGCCAAATTCCAGAACAATGCGAGAGTGATCTTTTTTTTAAAACTATAGCCTAACATTTGTTTAATTGGAGCCAGAGCTTTTTGTATGATTTGTTATCGCTCAACATTTTGGTCCATAATGGCGGGCTGGTAGCTTTCGCACAGTCCTCTGAATTTTATTCCTAAGTGTACAATACTCTGAGTACAATTCCGTTTTTTGCTTAAAAACCTCTATAAGAGATTGTCTCTCATTCTGATGGCATCGAGAATTCCACTACTCCTCCTGGCTAACTATACGAAATTTTAACCGATTTCTTTACATAATTGTAGCGAAAATGTAACACAATTAGAGGGCGCTTATATTGTGACGTAGTGGTCATCGTGCCAAGTGGTTATATACGTAATATTCTTGAGGAATAGTCTTCTTCTGTCCCGGTAGACGTTCAGGTCAGTTCAGCTAGCTCTCTCCTAACGCAGATACTCCATCCGTTACTCTCAATCCGTGGGATCCGGATCGACCTACCGTTTTGTCATTAAAATTTGATGAACATTACATCCGACTTTCCCGAGTTGTTATTCTGTCGTATAAGGTGATTGCAGCCACCATAGTGGAGGAAAAACCCTCAAGCCTATCGCCACAATCAGTGTTTGCCTTGACGCTCGCTACCATTAAGGAGACTTGCAAAACCGCCACAATATATAGGCGCTACATGGACTATTCTATTCAAGGGCGATATAAGAATATTGAGTGTTGAGGTCAAAGGTCACTGGGGTATATACCCGTCACTTATTCACCTTTCTCTGTGTGTGAGTAAAACTAATGTTCTCCCTTTTTGGCAACGCGATGGTTCTTTGTTCTGGTTGGTTTAGATTGTTCCGCGGATTCCAGCGATCGACTGGGCCTATTGTTTTATTGATAGATTTGGCCGACATAACGCTAACATTTGACTAAGTCACCTGTTGTATATTTTATAGCGGAACATATAGCTTTCCTAAACAACAAACCCTGATTAAATGAAATTTAATCCTTTCTAATGCGCGTTCCAATGGTCAGATGAGTTGTCCTCCAGAGGCACGATTTTGCGTGCATGCTGTATGTAATACTCAAGACTATCACCATCACCCACATTCTTGTTACTACAAACACGAATCGACCTATTCTGCCTCACGTGCACTTTTTCTTTAAAATTCAGTATTTAACCGATATAATATTGCACATTGAAGTTAAAAATAGTAAGCCAAAGAAAATAGTAAACCCTTATTCAAAGAAAGCCCAAAATTAGATAAAAAGTACATTTTAACAGCATTTTTTAAATGATGAAAATCACTTATATATCTTTGTGGATATAGAGGCATTTACAATAAGTGTCACAGGATCCTTTAGCAATTCCGCCCCAGCCTTCAAGAATCAGGCAGGGATTCCATCAAAACCTGTACCTCTACCAGTATTAAGCGAGCAAAGCTCCTTCACTATTCACGGGGAAAGTTTGAAAGCGTTCGAAGAAACACCCATTTTTCTATAATCATTTATAAAATTGATGGAATCCGTGCCAAATAACCCAAGAGAAGTAGGCAGTCTATACTAACCAAGGCTGGGAAGGACCAAGGTACTTATCACAGTGGTATAGAATTCATTGATAAAATTTGCTACGGTGTTGGAATTGAAGCAAAGATTGCCGCCAATATTCAGAACAATGCGAGAGTGATCTTTGTTTTTAAAGCTATAGCCGAAACATTTTAATTGGAGCCAGAGCTTTTTGGGATTATTTTTATACCCCTCAATTTTGTCCCATAATGGAGGGCTGTAGCTTTCTTCACATCTCTCTGAATTGTATTCCTAAGTGTACAATACTCTGAGTACAATTCAGGTTTTTGCTTAAACCTGTATAAGAGATTGTCTCTCATTCTGATGGCATCGAGAAATTCACTACTCATCCATGGCTAACTATACGATATTTTAACCGAATTTCTTTAACATATTGTAGCGAAAATGTAAAACACTGTAGAGGGCGCTTATATGTGTGACGTAGTGGTCACGTGCCAAGTGGTATATAAGTAGTATTCTTGAAGGAATTGTCTTCTTCTGTACCCGGTAGCCGTTCAGGTCAGTTCAGCTAGCTCTCTCCTAACATCAGATACTCCATCCGTTACTCTCAATCCGTGCGATCCGGATCGACCTACCGATTTGATCATTAAAAGTTGATGAACATTACAATCCGACTTCCGAGTTGTTATTTATGTCTGTATAAGGTGATTGCAGCCACGCATAGTGAGGAATAACCCCTCAAGCCTATCGCCACATCAGTGTTTGCCTTAGACGCTCGCTACCATTAAAGAGAACTTGCAAAAACCGCCACAATATATAGGCCTACATGGACATATTCTATTCAAGGGCGATATAAGAATATTGATGTTGAGGTCAAAGGTCACTGGGGGTATATACCCGTCACTTATTCACCTTTCTCTGTGTGTGAGTAAACGCGATGGTTCTTTGTTCTGGTTCGTTTAGATTGTTCCGCGGATTTCAAGCGATCGACTGGGCCAAATTGTTTATTGATAGATTTGGCCGACATAACGCTAACATTTGACTAATGATCAACTTGTTGTATATTTTAGCGATAACATCATAATACTTTCCTAAACACCTGATAGAAATGAATTTAATCTTTCTAATGCGCGTTCCAATGGTCAGATGAGTTGTCCCAGAGGCACGATTTTGCGTGCATGCATGTATGTAATACTCAAGACATATCACCCACATTCTTGTTACTACACGAATCAGACCTATTCTGCTCACTGCACTTTTTAATTTAAAATTCAGTATGTAACCGATAGATCCGTTCTCTAAATTTCAGTTGCTAGCAGAGTTTTGTATATGGATTTAGTGGAGCTGTTTGGACTGCAACCACTTCTATAGAAAGGATATGTAATAAATATTTAAAAAAATGATGGTTGTGGTCAAAAACTTTGGTGGCAGGGGTGTTTTTTTGGTAAAAAAATCACGTTTTTGAGCTAAAACTTAAGACAATCAAGATTGATTAATTTCGTAGCAAAACAGATTTTAATCATGATGCAATACTATCAATCGCTGACATTTATATTATAGATTTCTGTTTTATACAATATATAAAGGGTATAGAATTTTAGCCCCCAAATCACCATTTTTCCTTAAAAAAACATGCTTTTTATCACATGTCACCACAACGAGTATTACCTAAACCCTTTATGCAACGCATATAACCTATATCAATAACAAGAAGGATACCATAAAAATAAGATTGTAATATTTTTACTTTAAAAAACAATAATAATAATTTCGCTTAATTTGCAGCCCAAAATTCATTTTTCGGCCTAGAAAATCATCCCTGCCACCAAATATTTCAACCACAACCATCAGTTTCTTAAATCTCATATATTTATCCTTCAAATAAAGGTGGTTGTGTTTTGTTGTACCGAGGGGAGGGGTAACTCGAAAACTAGAGCACTTTTCAAAGCTCGGCCTCTCCGCTATTGCTTTGTCGATTCGTTGAAGGCCAACCGGTTAAGGGACTACACTAGAGTAGCAATTTAAATAATAAGATTAGATTCCATGTACAAACACATTTCCCCTTGAGGTAGGACATTAGTGATCTAACCTGCATGTTTTATTGAATAAATTCATTTTGAAAAAGAGAAAGTCGAAAAAAATATTATTTTGTTTCACACAGGAGGTGCAAATACGTGCATTAAGCCTACAGATAGTTGATATTAAAGAAATAATATCACTTTTGAAAAGCGCCCTCATTTTTCAAAATTGTTTAGAACTTTGCACAGTTGCAGTGGTAATTGGCTAGTAAACTATGTGGTAAAGCTCAATCATGTCTGTGCGTCACAAGAGAAGAAATTTTGTAATTCATTTTATCAAATAAAAAAAAAATTAGTTAGTCGAGTCTAAGTAGACAGAATTGTGTGGACATCGATTATCTTATGTGGGGCTGTTGTACTTGCTGACCAGGTATAGCTGGAAGCTGGCATTCTTAGGACATTTCATAAATCAGCATAAAATATTGCAGCAAATGAAATAGATCAGAAAAAAAATATTTTGGATAAGAGTTGCATAATAAACAAATTGCAAAATAACACTGTTCTAAAGACACTTTGATATTGTTCTTACCCAGTCCAAAAAGTCATTCAGTTCATTTTCAAAACTTTATAAACGTTATGGGCTTATTGAGCTTGGCAAAGAAATAGTTATAAAAATGTCTGTTTTCTTAGTTCAGTTCTTCAATTTGGTCTTCCTTCAATATCGATTTATACATTTGAATTTGAAGAATTGTCTTCAAAGTTATTACAGCTTATGACAATGGTCTTGAGCTATTTGAAGATAAAATTAAGAGAATAAAGTTATTGAAAAGGGATCTTGATCAGGTAATATTTGCCCTTTTGAATGTTTACACCGTATAAAATTAATAATCTGATACATTTAATTAATAGACTTCGTGCACTGATTGTCGACGAAATCACTGAATCTCATTATCTGTAATTTACTTTCGTGAAGCAAAGGTCAGAAAGATTTGTCACCAAATTCAGACAAAATAATGGACCTGAAACCCAGCTTAAAGCAATATTAGCACATTTTTTTGAAGAGCGCCCGGGCCCCCAATTTTCAAAATTTGATTTTTTTGCAGAGCTATGTTCGTAATTGTCTATAAAACTACACCTGCGAACGAGAATGCTCAAAAATGCGTATTTATCATAAAATGAGCGATTTTTGTAATTAGAATTGGGATCCTAGATTGTACTTAACGGCAGAGCTGGAAATGCTAAGTTTATGTCCGTCCATGATGAAATAGTGCCACCTCAAGAAAATGACCTCTAACTTGACTTTCCTGCACCAATAAAACAACTAATAGATGAGCGTAGATACGTATATGGCGCTATTTCCCGGCTATTTCATATTGGAAGGCCGTTTCCAGCAGCCGTTGAATTATTATCGGGATCACGATATTAATTATTCTAGTTACAAAATTCCTTCGTTTGCGACACATAGACATTGTAGAGCTTAACCATTCACAGGCATAGTTTACTAACCAGTTACCAATGCAACCCTGTAAAAATCTCAATTTTTTTGAAATATTGGGGGCACTCTTCAAAAAAAATGTGCTAATATTGCTTTAACTGTGTAAATCCCATTGGAATGGGGTAAAAATGGATCAGCCGCGAGAATCTTTCATATCTACCTTATTTCTTCACCAAATTCCTTCATTTTTTCAGCATAGAAAGTCTAAAATATGCAAATCATGAAATCATCAACTGCGTCACAGTTGAATAAAAAGGTCAGTGTCACATTTGGTGTTTTTTTCATTCATGAACAATTGTTTTTTATTCACACTCTCTCTATATATATAAAACATTAAACATGAGCAAAGAATTGACAGAAGCGGGATTCGAACCGGCGACCTCTGGATTGCGAGACCAGCGATCTATCAACTGAGCTATTCAGCCCTTACGCTGGGGTTGATCCCTAAGCCCCTTACGTTGGGGTTGTTCTAGGGATCTAGGGATCAACTCCAAAGTAAGGACTGAATAGCTCATTTGGTAAAGCGCTGGTCTCGTAATCCAGAGGTCGCCGTTTCGAATCCCGCTTCAGTCAATTCTTTGCTCATGTTAATGTTTAATTTATAATTGTTCTTCGATCAGCGTGCATGAAATATGATCCAGTATATTTATTATAGATATATATAAAACTATATATATACAGAAGAATGGGAAACGGCGTTGGACATTACTGATCAAATTTGAGCACGCTTGATGAAAGACAATTATAAACCACACGAGAGTAAAGACTCATTGGCTGAAGCTGGATTCGAACCGGCGGACCTCTGGATTGCGAGACCATGCTCTACTACCAACCACTGAGCTCTTCGCCCTTGTTCGAATCCCCGCTTTCACCAAGATTCTTTACTCTCGGTTTGGTTTTATCCTATCTATATCTAATATAATATTATCTATAGATATATATTATCTATATATAGATATATGTATATCTCTATCTCTCTATATATATCTATATATATATATATATATATCTATATATATATTTTATTTCAGATATTAGACCCCCTCAGAATGAAATGAGAGCTTCGTATGTTACATACTTCTTTTATTTTTTAATTTGTCTTTACATTACTAGCTGATTAATTTTGTTTGCTATGGCTACACTATCACACGTTTATTCTTGGAAGATAAAATCTTCTAAAGACACTTTGCCCTTCTCGCCTGATTTCACTATCAATACATTAAATGCAAAGTAACAGTCCAATGTAGGTCGCCATACTATTCAATGGATTATTCTATTTCTTATCTTTCTCAATAGCTGTAACAGAAATATAAAAATCAGCGACAAGGATGATTAACAGTCTCTCATCTTTGGTTTATGAAACATGGGACTATCGCAATTTTGGAAAATATATAAATGCATAGAGGTTGTATAAACTTTTAGACGTACATGTAGCAGTTCAACCAACTTAGGAGGCCCAAAAAAAACCCCCCCTAAAAATTTTGGGGGGAAGGGCAAAAATTGAAACACATACATAACCATTTCCTGGATTTATATTTTCAGTACGGCAACATTTTTTAACATGGAATAACGGGAATATACGGCTTTGTTCGGTTTAACTTGCAGGAATAGTGATAAGGTGAAATACTGAAAAAGTGTCGGTTACCATCAGGCGATATAGGCCTTTCCATTAAATAAACTAATCAATATTGCTAATAATATACATCAAGTCGGGGCGTAGCAAGAATTTGCAAGTTTGGAAGGGGTTGAAAGAGGAGATACATATTGAGTGGCCTAAAATTTTTAACTTTATTCACATGAATATAGTCCATAGTCCAAGAACTAGGAATTCTTTCGGGTTGGGTGGGGTGGGGAGAGTGCGGGGGGGGGGTAGCGAGCAAAGAACCCCACCCGACCTGGTTACGCTTCTGCTCGCAATTCTGTCATATACGTTGTTTACATCCACTATGAATTCACCAGCGCCAACATTAAAACAATAAAACAAGCATGCAAAAAACAAACAAACAAAACAATATAAAAAAACACAAAAAACAAAAAAAACGGCCCTCCCAAAGATAATTCCACTTTGTTCCTCTGAGTAACAATTCTTTGTGATATACAGGTATATATGGAAACTACTTGTAAGTAAAAACATCGGGCCAATCTTTGCTACATGTAGTGCGATTGTGGCTCAAATTTTGAAATCGGCCTATTTTCAGCGAATATACCTGGCATTTCTGGAATGGATGCCAGCACGCGTTGACGGTCAAACGGGGTTTTGTTGGTACTTATTGGATACAACCCGCCTGGTTATACGTGTTACAAAATATATTGGTTACAAGAGGGTTAAGTGATTTATAAGGCAATCCTTAATATTCATCATATCCTTTTTACATTAATTATTTCCGAACTCCTTCAGTGATTCTTAACCGCAAAATGGGTGGGCGATTGCGGATTTGCTCAATCTACCAATCACGTTCAGTTTCACATTGATGCTTACCACACTTCAACTATGCACAAAATTCATAAAGTGTAAAAATCAGCAGCAAAAATGTGGCTCAAGTGCAAGTTACACCATTTTATTAAATCTCATTAAATTTTAACGAATCTTTATTGAGATGGAATAACAAGTTTTATGCAAGCTCACTAACTCTTCTTGCCTTTAAGTTAAAATACAATGGGCGTAACCAGACCTTTGCAAATGGGGGGGGGGGCTCCTGGAAGGGGTGCCAAGGCTTTGTGAGGGGGCAAAAATTTGGGTCCTTCTCCATAGACACTGTACAAAAAGTCAGTTCAATTGGGGGGTGGGCTGAGGGGGGCAAGGGTTTCTGTTTGGGGGGGGGGGGGGGCTTGCGCCCCCACTGCCCCCCCCCCCCCCGTGGTACGCCACTGTTAAAATTACTAAATGCAAGAGTGGATTGTGAATATATTCTTGTAATTGATGGAAACAAATTTGGACACATTGTATTTCAATCTTCTACACATTTTTCGGTTCCACATACACTGTTGCACATAAAGTTGAAATGATTTTTTTCAGACCCAGTAATCATATTAGAGTAGGTGAATAATTACATAATGAGTCCCCACTACCAGGTGAAGTGAATGCATGCATAATTTTGAATTACGTAACAATGCCTTTTGTTGGGAGCTATAAAAGGCCAGACGTCTGTTGTTCGTTCCTTTTCCCTGCTCCTAGCCTGTGTGCAACGAGCATACGAGGCCCACGTTTTTCAATTGAGAGTTGGTTGTTACCTTACAACAAAAACGACAACGACCTGTTTTTTTTCACATTTCTTACCTTTGGCATTATACATAAATACACAACAAGGCAGATTTTAAAAGGAAAATGAGAAAAGTGTTTTTTATATATATCTTTAAATTCGTATAGGACCTGCTTATAGATTAATTACAACTATTGCGAGGCTAAAAATAGAGTTAAATCGATTTTAACAAGCCATGTACTGTATGGCCTACTAGCCGATTGGGGGGGAATATCCGTTGCTACCTAGACAACCAGTTGCTGCGGCGTGTTGAGCCCTTATTTTGAGTTAATAGTTGATATTGTTTGCCCATAAAGAGCAATACGAAAGAGAAACCCCAATAATTTTTGGTTCTGATAAAACATTACAGTGTTTTTAGAAAATAGAAGGCTAGAGATGATAAAAAATCAATAAAGCTATTTATATTGCTGTACCAACCCAAAACGGCTGTATAACGCGACTAGCACCATGCTTGCCCGCTTAAAGGGTGCACCCACTATTACGCCTCCCATAGACTTTAAGAAAATTCATGTTCTATTTGGGCTGTATCTCGAGTTACCTTGCGTTTCAGAAAATGAGAAGTCGCACAGTTTGTTTGCAAACCTCCTTTTTATAACATATCCAAAATTCATCACACATTTCCGTATAAATTTTTGCAATATTTAGCGATTTCTCGGAGGGTATTAAATTTTTCGCTACTCAAATTTTCGCCCGAAACCGGGAAATGCACGTGTTTGTTAATCCGCCAGTAAAATCGCAAAAATAAGCTTAATCAACACATTTCTTTCAGGAAGTCATGCCACACTTCAAAAAATCGGTAGAGACAAATTGATTCAAAAAAATTGCTCAAATAGTATCGAATAACTCAGAATTTTCACCGTGAAGTACGGACTATTGCTGTTATAAATTTTGCCGGAAATGTTGCCGCCAAAGGGTAATTAGTGGTGTGTACCCTAATCTTGCTCAAAGTGAATAAATCATTGCAAATTCTTTGGGCCTGTAACAATATCACTGACTCGTAGAAGCTAAATGCACCACGCTTCAGGTCGAACATAAAAAAAAAGAAAAATGCCTTATGAATAACTTCTAATTTAAAAAATTTATCCACAAATGACTTTTAACATTGTCATATGGCACCATTTTGAAATACAATCATCAGATGGATTGGAAGAATTACTTTATTACAGCCTTGACTAGTTAAATGGAGGACTGTGCCACCAAAATTATATTTTGTATTAAAACTCACCACTGAATTGCACTGCTGAAAATGTACAATAAACAGGGGGTGGGGGGGGGGGGGCGGTAATTGCAGCCATTTGCAAAACAAAAGGCTGCCAGTCTTAATGTTCATCTTCTAATCGAGCTCCCTTTATCCTTTCAGACTTGAACAAGTTTTGGCCCCCATACAGCTTCCTAGCCCATTCACACTCGAGTTATGATTTGAAAATATACCAAAATGGCAGCCATTTTGAAAATCAAGATGGCCCACCACTTGCCACGCCTGGGAATTCTCCATCAAAACTTTCTTGTTCTCTGGACCTACTGAGGTGTGTCTAAATAGGTGTGATGCTTTATCCTTGAAATCCCACGGGACTTCATATCAAACACAGTCCCCTTGACTATTCTAGAAAAGCAGACTGATCTCTTTAAACCTGCATGTGTTTACACCAAATAATTATCCGTGTAATACATAAATAGAGATAGATTATTTCCATAATATTGGAGGCTAAGGTTCCAAACAGAAAATATTGTCCGAGTCTATATCAAATTTTGACTCGCCCGATATTTTCGTTGCGATGGCGATATTTTCTGTTATCAACCGAAAAAAATCATCCGATAGTTTGTTAATTAGCAAAAAGAAGCTGACTTGACAAAAATAGTTTTAAAATTGCTTCAAAACTGCTAAACAGTGAGTGGAGTTCCCCATGTATTTTTGGCGTATTGTGGGGCGTGCTGGGTGGTACGCGCGGCTACCCGCGTCTTGCATATTGCATCACACGGCAAGCTTCATATGCAACTAGACCGTGATTCATAAGCCAAGCCCATGTGGTGGAACAAAGATAGAGCGCATTCCAGTACTACATACCGGCGTTTGTTAAACACGGAATCGCCTAAATCGCCTACTTCGCTAATTCTCCCTCCCCCCCCCCCACTTAATATGCAGTGAGCTCAGAACCCATTTAATTAGGCCGGAGAACCGTAGTCCTTACCTGACTGAGTCTGATCACTCAGCTCAGTCTTCGCCAATTTCCACTCTGAATAGTCTTGCAAATGTTGGCCACCTTTGACGGGTCATTTGACCCCCTAACATCCATTCAGAATAAGTTGTTAACGGCAGCCTGTTAACGGAATAGTCGGAATAAAGCCCGGTATATGATGCGAATGGTATGTTGGTCTCAAATGTCTAACTATGACTTTACTGTGAGAAGCAAGACATTGTCAATTTATGGAGCTTGGTATGCATTTATATATTTGCCTTGTCCTTTTCACCCAGCATCTTGACATTAGGATGACGGTATGAACACTTTTGACAAGCTCTCTAGGCCCCCATCGTTTCTCAAATTACCTGCGCCATTTATCCTTGGTAATAGGCTCACAACACAACCGCCCATTCATCCCGCCATTCATAAAACTTTTCTGTGCTAGAGACTAATCAAGCTAATGAAGAGTTGACTCGTGAGACCTGGGGGGAGCGCAGAGACTAATGATTGATATTTGTGCCACCGAAATGAAAGTTAGGAGAATTCTTTCTTTGTTTGATCAAATAGTCACGACATTTTTGCTTTGGGGGCGTAAGTTCACAAAATTCAACCATGAATTTTGGAACAAACACACCCACATTTTGTAATTTCAAAGATTTTGTTTTTAGGTAATTGTTGGTTCTACAGAATTCAACTAAAATTCTATATAAATACATCACACAGATAATTAAGCGAGGATAGGAGGCGATTTCGGCGATTCCGTGTTTACACGCCGCTACAGTACATTCACCTGTCAATGATCCATTGCAAAATCGCAAAAACATGGATCGATTGATCGCTTAATGTATTGTAGTCCCGGAATGTATGACGTCTTGTCCACCACATGTCTGGTGGCTGACGTCATATTGAATACGTCTCTAACATACTAATTCTAATCTACGGCTAAAATGTCGCTATTAATGCAATTAACATAAGCACCATAATGTTAATTTTGGTGAAAGAAAAGAAAAAAATTGTGATAAACTTATCCACATTATTATGGTGACATGGTTATTACCTCCACATTTTTTCTGCTGATTTATCGATTATCTCCTTTATCTCGATCGGTAATTTAATGGAAACATAAATAACAAAATATCATACAACTAAATGGAACACGTATGTACAAACAAAATATCAACGAACATCAAATGTCAGGGTTAGATTTTTCTAGATTTATTTTATTATAATGAATAGTGTGTTTTCCTCACGTTCATTTTAAGGGGGGGGGGGGGGGGGTCTTTCTGCGTGATCAATTATTATTGAAATAATTCTATTGAAACACGTTCTGTTTAACCGCTTTAAACGCACATTTCAATATCGGAGATTTACAAAGCTATAAGTGTGACCATGAATGTCGTCCCATGGCAATATAAGTCCTTTAAATCTTTATGAAATTTACAGACTCAGCAATGAACTTATACTTTGTACAATTTGTCGAAAGGGGAAATAAAATTTAATTTCCGTTGCGAGGTTTTAATTATTTTTATATCTCTAAATAATTGTAACAAATATTTCAAGTAAAAAATGTCAAAACTAAAACTGCTCAGAACGTTAACATGGGCCGAAGTATTGGGCCTCTTTACAATTGGGCCTGGCGTTTTTAAACTATATCTGACTAACAAAGCTTCCATCCACGCAAAAACCAAAAGAGGTCT
The DNA here is from genome assembly GCA_023653785.1 of Ophioderma brevispina. NCBI lineage: Eukaryota > Metazoa > Echinodermata > Ophiuroidea > Amphilepidida > Ophiodermatidae > Ophioderma > Ophioderma brevispina. Next base: position 19,368 of record JAMKCH010042968.1, read on the forward strand.
TTCACCTCACTCATGCATAACCTATAACCAAAGTGTTAGTTCCCGTATTATTCGTCATTCAGATCAATTAATAACCCGACCTCAAAAGTACTTGTGCTATTCAATTGTGACCCATACTTTATGCATACATATCCAAGATGCATGTCGTTCTTTAGATTTGAAAGTCACGCAAATTTGGAATGGACTTGGCCATTCCCCTCCCGGCAAGATGGCCGCTAATATCCATCAAAAGGCGGGAAGACGCTCTATTGGTGTATGGTGTATTGTCTAAGCGGAATTTCTACATATAGCAAATAAACCGCTGAGTACCGACAGGCATATGGGTTAAAACGCCTAAGTGATTGAACTGAATAAGGATTGGAACATTATCGATTTGAAATTCAAAGGCTCGCAGATTGAAACATTTGTTGAAACAGAACTATAAGAATAGGAGGAAACAGGAATATATTAAGTTAATTACACTTGACCACCTTATCTACTTTTCTATGTAAATCCCAAATATGGTAAACTCCTTGACGGACTAATTCATTATTTATCTAGAGTACATGGAATGCACGCACGCACGATAATAACGGCTCACCAGAAGTTTTATCCAAGACAGTATGTGGAAGATGAAGATCGCCCATTTATCACATTTTTTGCTCAGTATGTTTGATCGGTGTGTTGAATTACTGTTACACACTCCAATTGCTCAACTTCGTATTTGTCATTAAGAAGGGGAGTTTTACCTAACTTGACCCATCTGACACACTACTTTTTCTGACACACTTATGAATTTTTGAAACCAACGGAATAAACCTGTGCTTTATTCCATGAAGGGTGTTCCGACTTCATCAGGTGTCAGAAACAATTGTGTCAGATGGTCAGGTTTACGGAAACTCCCTTAGAGAAATGACTTTTAATCCAGAAACCCCGGGACCCACGACAATTGTAATTTACAGCGGCGTTTGTGTCCCGCAGGCCGTCGCTAGAACCTTTTGGCAGGGGGGGGGTGTAAACTGAAGAAATGCTATTGCCGCACAGTACGGTCCTTGCAAGCGTAGTGAGCATATAAAATACTGCAACTACGCCAGGACCGTCGCTTAGACACTTTTGGCAGGGGGTGTAAACTAAGAAATTTATTGCCGCAGTAAGAGTCCTAGGAAGCATAGTGAGCAATATAAAATAATGCCCTAACGGCCGGCGTTCGGGCCCACTTGTAGGGACACTAAAACTTTCCTAAGTAGATGCCCTTATAGACCATTTCTTGTTGATCGTTCGAACCAATCTGCACACCGCAAGTGCACTGGAAAGCCTGAACGGTGAGTCCAAGGGCCCCATTTGGGGCCCCTGGTGATTTGGTCAGAGGCAGACACCGAGGTCCCAGTGGGGCCGGAGTCCCCCGAACTCTTGGATTTGAGCTATTCAGAACGTTCAAGATAGCCACTTTTGAGGGGGAAAGCTGTAAATCATTCAAAGTAAAGACATGGTTTCTAACTTTGCTCACCGAAACGTGACAGTATATATGGCTAAGCTTGTACTGCCGAAGGGAACTATACACATAGCGAGCGCCAATAGTCTCTAATGGGTGAGGTTGTACAGCAGATACCCCGTCGGGGGTCCAGGGGCAGCCCCGGAAGCTCTTGGATTTTGAGACAATGAGAACCTTCAGAATCAACTTTTTGATGGTAATAGCAATCCTAATTCAAAGAAAAGACTGTCTTCTAACTTTGGCTCCACTGAGACGGGCAGTGTATAAGCTTGTACTAACGAGGGGATCTTACACATACGCGAGCGCCAATGTCTTTACTGGGTGGGGTGCAGGAGTAGATCTCCGCCGTGGTCCTGGGGGCGGAGCCCCGGAAGCTCTTGGCTTTACAATTAAGAATTTTGTTTTGAAGAGTAAAGTATAGTACTTAATTCCAATGAATAATGGGCCCAATCGTACAGCCATAGACCTTACGTTCATGGCGCTGGGGGCTGGTAACCAATCCCTACCCTGGTATAGACCAACTATGGGGAATGGCCCATGGCTCCCCCCGTTTGCCCCGCCACTGCCATGCTCGTTGGGTTCTTACAGTTATTTTACCCTTTTTGACACAAGTATTAATGTTTGCACATTAGCATTTCTTGATTACTGTGGGCTGAACTTGAAACAAAACTAGTGTGGCTTGAGGGGAATCCATTTTACATTTTGTGATATTTAATGGGTTTATGCTAATGTCTAGCGTTCATCTTTTCTTCTTATGTTCACTTTTGTGTTCTTTTCTTTCTTCCCCTTTCTTTTATTCTCTCTCTTTCTCACTCTGCCCTTCTTTCTTTTTCCTCTTTTTCTTTCTTTTCTTCTTTTTGAGATCGCTGGGGGGGTGTTCCACCCCCACACCCCCCATGGCGACGGGCCTGGGTGTCCGTCCATTATATAATGGTGCCACCTCACAAAATAACTCTAACTTGACCTGCATGAACCGACGGAACTAATGGATGAGCTTAGACAAAGTACATGGCGTATTTCCCTGGCTATTTGAATTACTTCGAAAAATGAACATTATGTTAGTCTAAAATTCACGGCTGAACTTTAGAGACATCGCTCACATGAGAATCAAGATGCAAAATCTTGAATACCTTAATGCTGCCCGTCAATTGGGAAATGTTACCTATACCCTTTATTTCCCTAGAGGGAATGACTACCAACCCGACAATCACCGCAAAAAAGGGGGGTGTCGAATTTGTCTTGGTTAATCTTAGAGCAATTTTACCCCCTAACACAATGCAAAGGGGTCTGCGTCGTGTTTTTTGAAAAGTGGGAAAATGGGCATTATAGATTATACAGGGCATATACCCCTCCTACAAGCCTTCAAACTAGTTCATCTTTTGGCTGGACTGCGGTCACCTGCCCCATATACACCTCTTACACATTCTTTCGAAAAACAAGGCAAAGATTTGCCATTTTTAAATGCCAGTCATCAGAAGTGAAAAAACATCGTCAACGATTCACAATGTCCCAATTATATCCGTAGAATACTGCA